>JBAJNP010000022.1:151625-206650 GCA_036877545.1 Yasuhikotakia modesta
GATAGATAGATAGATAGATAGATAGATAGATAGATAGATAGATAGATAGATAGATAGATAGATAGATCGCTAAGGGCTGATAAAACAAGCTAAAAATAGAACGGCAGTTTGGCTCTATTCTGCTAAAAGATTTATGATTTCAGGTTGAACTCTGAGGTGCTGAAGTGCGCAGATGATTCATTAGTTCACTTCACATCTGTGTTCACAGAAAAGCACAACACACTGTAAAATAAAGACCAGACAGGATCATGAAATACCTGCATATATATCATAATATAAGCCAATGGGCTTCATGGTACAGATTCTCCATTGATGAAAACAGTAAACCATCATAGAAGGTCACTGTATTCAAGAAGAATATATCTGGAATAGAGCCATCTGTGTAACCCCTTTAGCTTCCACAATGCAACACATTTTGTATTAAGCACATCATTCAATATGAAAAAGTAAGGGACATGATTTGATGGTAAAAAGTGGTGGTTGGGGTTAAAATATTATAACATATTGAACATATTGAAAATATGAATTCTTTGCTCTGCTATACAAAAGAGGCACTTTGTGTAATGTTTTGCTCTCAATGCCATAGTTTTAATTTATATTCTGAGTACAGCACAAGATCATATTAAATTGGTAGGCTTTATTTGACAACTTAACAGACAACTTAGTGTCAATGTTCTTGTTAGAGTCGTAATGCATCTTACACATAACAATCCTTAGATTTTGTGATGTCATTATGCGTTGTTTGCGCAGTATACCGATGTGATATCATAATGCATTGCTTCCATAATAATCTTTGCTTTTGTGCACAGTGATCCTTTGATTTTGTGATGTCATAATGCATTGTATGCGCAGTGATTCTTTGATTTTATGATGTCATAATGTTTTGCATGCAGATTATATTCCCTAGAAATATACTATTTTGTGTTGTATATTGTCTTCCCTAGGGACTGTACTCAGCTGGAGTGAGGTGTGCCCTATTCCCTAATTATATTTAGCATCTCTCATCCAAAAGTACTGTAAATGAAAGTATGAACAAACTATGAAGTGTATGATCAAATTATACAGTAAACCACAAAGGGATGTAAGTGCAAAAGGGGAAAACAAGGGAAAAAGCAATTATGAAAATCAAAGCAGATACCAAACATCTGTCTCTTCTTATTAGAGCGTTTAACAGCTCTGCACTTGGGGGACTGTTGGAGATTAAAGGGTTCGACTCATCAGGCCAAATTAAGTGTTCTCTCTGAAATGGCTGAACACATTCAACAGCAAATTAGTTCACCTGGTATCAGCAGTAAGCATTGATTCACTTTGCCTGACTGGACTGGCGTAACAATGCATTTCCTCAAGGTTTGAACCAGAATAAACAGTGCTAATCATGATATCTTGTGTGAGTCAAAGGAGGGATTAGGCCTTGTTAGATGGTGAAGGTTTGTAATTAAAGGTTTTTACATAGTGTCTGGACTAGGATTGCAGAGTAACAGAACTAGATGACTTCAGTTTACTGATTTATACTTTTAATGCTACTCAAACCTTACAACTTTCTACAATCTTACAATTTCTACTAATGTAAATAATTGTATATTTACAACCATGCATTTTTAAGTACCTTATGTATAACAATGGTTCGCTGTTCTCAAACTGGCAATAAAATCAAAATATTTTTATTGAAAATAATGGAAGGAAAAATGGAAATCCATCTGCTTCACTCTCCAGTCTCAGCCTATTGATCTATTAATCAGCCTCAGTCTATTAATGAACATTGTGAAGTGAAATGCAGCTGTTAGAACACATGGTGAGATGTGAAGACAGTGTTGGATTATTTGAAATTCCAATGTGGAATATTCAGAGAAACATTAGAACATCTGAACAAGTCAAGGCACTGATAATAGATTCTTAGAAATATGTCAAAGGTATATCTGGCCTTTCAAAGGCTGAATTTCCTGTGCCAAGCTTATGATCTAATAGACTGTTTTGATAGTTTGAAGGCTGTCAAGAGACTCAAAATACCAAAGGAAACTTACAAACCAAACATTTTTAGACCATACAAGCATATTCATCTGGAACAGGTTTGTATCTGTTTGGCAGAGAGATTGATAAAGAAGAATCATTAATTACTTGGCCCAGTTATTTAAGGCTTTTGTGGACACATTGTTCAAGATAGCGCATGAACAATTTCTGGTACTTTGCAATAATGTAGGAACTGCAGTGTAACCTGCTGTTTTTTGGATTTATCCTATTTCTAAGAGAGACTTCTAATAACAATGTACCACAGTGCACTTTATAATCCCATAAATATTATTCTACCAGTTCATATGGCACACAGAAGACCAGAGTGGAGCGATGTCTTTGTATTCATTGCATTAATGAAATTCATTAGTAACAGTTAGCTAGTGCTAATCTACTGAAATTGAAATATGAGGCTAGTATTAAGGGCAGAACGTAAGTAAAATGACAACTTCATTAGCATAACTACAACCGTGCATCATAAAAGTCATATTAAAAATTGCTCCCCAAATTGCTATATTAGTTTCTTTATGAGGTAATTTCTACATACTGTAATAGAATTTTCTTTTACCCTCTAGTGCATATTAAACTCACTCATCTTCTGCAAACTTGTTTTAAACAACTCTGACTGTAATGAACAAATATGTCTGGTTCACCCATTTGCCAAATTGACAAAATCAAAGAAAGTTTATTTAATCAGAATCCCTTTGACATAAATAAAAGAAAATAAAGATAAGAAAGATTGTAAAGTTAATTGTAAAAATTGTCAGAAAGTATTAATAAACAAAAAATTCTAGGTGTATTATTGTTCTTTTAGTAAATATTTCATTGAATCTTGCGATTTTTGCCTCCCCCAAACCATAACATCTAAAATGAAAAACTGTGGCATGATAGTCTGTTCTACTTGAAATAGAGGATGTGACGACATTTCTAAAAACACTGTTTATATACTGTTCACTACATATCAGAAAACTGCTGTTAATCCACGATGTAAAAGATGATTAATCTAACCAAGGCTCAAATATAGCGTGAAAAAAGCCTTTAATTGTTACATTTTTGCCTTTAACTGTATGGAGGAGGCTGGGACTTGACCTTGAAATGAATAATTAAAGCTGAAATTTAATAGATTTTTGCAGGAATGAACCAAGAGCATAGGGTTGGAGATATCAATCTCTGTGGGATTTGGTTTCAGGGTGGCATGAAAGTCATGAAGTAGGAAAAGCTTGACAAAAAGGGCAATGTTAAGAAATGCCAATAAATGAATGACAAATGATTTTACCTTGATTAGAAATATTGCAATTTTTCACCACTGTCAGTGGAATAGAGGTGTTAGCAACATTGTGTTAGTTACTGGCCTTTTCATAATTGAGACTTTAGCTGCTAGCTACGCCCACAGCTCACCATTAATCACATGGGCTAAAGCTACAATACTGTGACAGCTTCAGACGTCATTAGATGGAGAAAGTACTTTTAAGCTGGCCAGGCAAAGCTTTAAAGTCATTTATCCACCACCGAAGTACTTCATTGTTTTTGCCCAGCATTATTATCTATTTTCTTTTTGCCTTCCTTGCTTCAGAATAGTTAATACACCTTTCATGCGGTTCCATTAGGCAGAAGCAAGTTCCCATGAGACATTTGTATTCCCTGAGACTGAATTTACATTGATGAAAGACCTGGTAGTTTAGTTTGTTTTGATAAGTATAAATGCTGTTTTATTTAATGCAGGCCCACAGGAAAATTGTTGTTTAGAGGATTCTCTTTGATAGCTCAAAGAATGTAACTAAACTTCCAATTATGTTATATTTATCAGCTTTATTTTGGATGTTTCAGCTAAGGTTATTTGGAAGAAATAATAATACACAAAAATGCCACATTGTTGACAAAGAGAGCATCAAGCTATAAATGTTTGCTAACATGGTTTTAGATTACTTGGCCATATAGGAGTTTGCCGAAATTTTTTAATTATATTAAAATTAAAAAATTAAATGTTGGCAAATCTTGGCAAATGTTGGCAAAGAATTATTCTAAAACTATAGAGAATGTAAATAGTCTTGAAAAAGGTTGTTTTCTCTTGAAGAAGAAAGTCAACTTTAGCAAAAGTAATGAAAACGTAATCTCATTACAGTATGGCAGACAATTAAGACTTTTGTAAAGTATACTTTGTCTGTTATTAAAACAAATAATTAAACGGAGTATCAACTCGTGAGGTGCTTTTTCATCCACAATCTTATCCTCATTCTGACCTTTCTTAGGGGTTTGTCTAATATTACTGAGAACACTGAAACATTCACATCATTGGTTCTATACAGATCTATTTTTAATAATATATCATCTAATCATATAATATATACAATATAAACATTTAAGCATACATTCTAAAGATTCCATTATTCAAAACCATTAAGAGTACAGCTCTAAAGATAAAGGTGCCCAAATTGTTTTCCTGACCATAAAAAAATGTATGGCCAGAATCACTGGCAGATCACATTATTGGTCTTAAAGATGTTCATTAATTATCCTGTTTAATTGGATGGAAGCAGGCATAGAGCAGCTTGTCTGGGTGGTCATTGCCGGAGGAGGACCAGCTTAATGTTTCCATTAGAAAGCAGCACGTCCCCCAAGTCTCTACTTTACACCTTGCACTTTATTTATTAATGGCTATAATTTATTATAGAGAAGGGCTGAGCATTCAGTTAAATGTACAATTAATCAATGCAACATCAGATCATGCGTTGTGGACGTCAAATGGTACAGTTAATGGCCCAAACCTATGCTCAGTGACTTAGAGCAACTTAAGACCCTCCCGCCATATCAATACAACCTGTCCCATGTGACAAATGCTTTCCCCAGAAATTGAATATAACTGCTGTTGATGGACCTCGCTGTACCATGGGTCTATCACTCAGTCATGCCCACTAGAATAATGCAGCGCCCTATGCACCCTACAAAACCATCTATTAATCTCCAAATGTGGATAAAAGGGCCTTAAGGTTCAAATACATCATTGTTAAATCAACAGTATTGTATTAAGCAGGGGACAGATGTGAGCTTTAAGAAACCCAGTGCAATAGGAGGATAAATTTCAACTTTGTGATATCCATTCAAAGCCATTATTTTGCAGAGAAGTGTGACATGTTAAATCCAGCTTTAAAAAGCCATAATTAATAATAATCTTTTATTTATGATCAACGTGCTATGCCTGTTTTAATGCCTGTTTCTATCTTCAGGGAATTTTTGAGTCAAGGATATAAAATTATATATAAAAAGATTAAGATTAATATTATATAAAAAACTAAGGGACATGTTTTTGAAATACATTCAAATGATACGTGATGCAGATCAGCGACTCTGTGGTCTCCAAGCTGCAAGCCAGACCACAGAGTCATTTTGTCATTCAAACATGCTTGTTTGAAAACAATTAGTTCTGTTGTGGGGTTAGAGGTCTTTGAAAAACCTCCAAAGGGACATTCCCGGTGGGACCTTCAGAGCAGTGACATGGGGGCAAAAGGAACAGCTCACAGGGGACATTCAACTTCTCACCAAACTCCCTCCATTGCAAAATATTGTAGAACTTGTACCCACAGAATTTCTCACAGGAAAGATGATGGAGGTCTTTAGCAGTTTTCAAAAGAGATTTCCTTTATTTTCTGGTACCTTATTGTCAGAGTCTAGACACCAGACAATCATTATCAGTAATGTTCAAACACTTCTTGCAATGGCTTCAACAGACTATTGCAAGACATTTTACAATTATTGAGAATATTTTTATCTATATATTTGGGAGGCTGTATTTATTGCTGAACTGCCATTATTGTTTCAGTACTTTTCTAGTCTAAAATGGCTATTTTTTTAAACTTTTTTAAAATTTTGGTACATTAGAAGGATGAAAATATTTTGTTCATACAAAATTAATAAAAAAAGCAAAGTTGTTAAAGAAATAGCTATTTTTATTGTCTATTTTATCTGCTCATTAAAATAGTAGCAGTCACCATGACACCAGGAGCTTTCTGACATAAATGGTACTACTCTTCCTACTGTAAGTAGTAAGATGACATCATGAGGTGTCATGGTGACTGTCAAATTGCTTAAATGTTGGGTTACTTTGTGCTTTCAAGTTTCGATCTTAGTACGTGAAAAATGAGGTACCTTCCTGCTGATTTTTTTTGGTGCTGTTTTTAGTGTTAAGATAGATATTCTTAACTATTTCTTTAATACATGACACCCAAATTTACACATCAACAACGCCCAGTCACGGAAAAGTTTTAATGAGGAAGGAATAGATGCTATTATTAGATACTATTATTAACATAATAGAAATAATGATGCTGCTACTTTACCTGGTATTTAACTAACAAGAAAAGTAAACTATGCAGACAGTTCACCAAACCCTTTCCCCAGACTCCCAGTGTTAGTAATTGCTGATGTCTAGGTCACATAAGTTTAATAACTCATCACGTTAATGCACAAAAATGCACCATCTCCATTCATTTTTACATTAAGCTTCTGTGTTTTGGACTGGTTGTGGTGAGGTTTAATGCTGAACAGCAATGGCTCTGCACTAAGATCATCAGGGGCATCTTCAATTGTCCGCTAGCGTCTGGCAGGACTGGTGGATACCTTGTTAGATTGAGGTGCTCAATCAAGGCGGCAGGAAAGTGCCAAGTTGGTGCGAAGAGAAAGAGTGGTGATTACAAGGCTATGGGCGCACAGCACTTGGGAAACGGACTGACTCTCTGCAGGTGGCCCTCTGACATTCAAGCCTACATTTTCTGAATCAGTCTTGAGTGATTAGGGCAGCGGCAGGCAAAGGACAGATCAAACAATTATTTTCTCTCTTCCACCTGTTTTTTTTTCTTGGCCTCATGAAAGCGTCAGGTCATTTTTTTCCCTGTTTTTTTTTCCACAGTGTTTTTGGACCATGTGACTTCTGCTTTTCTTTAAAAGTCAAAAGCATCTTTACTGGTTTCTGGTAGCCATATTGATTTCATTGTTGCCAACATCTTTTAAATAAGATCACTTTGACAAATTAAAATGACACTTTCCATGACAAATCCTGTGATAATATATTGTGTTTTTAGATATTTAACAAACTGATTAAATGAAGACCAGGTCACAATTTCAACACATTTGAAAATATCCTGAGGATCAATATAGTTAAAAGAAAAAGAGCATTATCCATTAATCTGTTTAAGACATAATTTGAAAACAAGGAATTTTGCTCAGTGGATAATCTAATAAAACAAAGGACAAGCCTTGAAAAAAAAATCTTAAAAGACTAAGCTGAAAAGGATTTGTGTCCTAGAACACACTAGCAACATTTCAATATGCTAACAAACACAAAAAACACTTTTAGAAACGCATAGCAACGTTCTGGTACTCACTAATACAGTATAGTATCTAGTAAAAACCTGGTGCTGTCCTTCAAAAAGAGCACCTGTTACCCTGAGGTTTTACTACATGAAAAAGCCAATTCAATAAACATCCAGATTGCAGACTTCAGTTTTATGGAAGCATATACATTTTGGACATGGGAACACAACATTTTAAATTGCTGCATGTTGTAAACAATCTTTCCCAACCATTAATACAGTGTAGAAGAATCCAGCACAAGAGGGCAGCTTCTTCAGCCAGGATTTCCACCTGAAACAACAACCGTAAAAACTGCAGTCAGTCTGCGGGTCTCACTCGCTCTCCATGGTTTCACGTGGAGCTGTGGAGGCATACATTTAGACCTCGCCCTCTTTACCTCGACCTCCACACTCCAGCCTTCCACTGAGTCACTTCACAGATTACACCTCTGGCTTGGCTTCAAGTAACAGTGTTGTTCAACACTTCACCAGGGACTCCCGTTTGAAGGGGTCTTAAAAAATTTCTACTTCTAACAGGGAAAACTGGCAGGAACACCAAATTTTAAGAGGAGCCCTTGAAATATCTCAAATTTAACTCAACGTGTCAGAAAAGGTCTGTTAGAAATGTAAAAAATGATTTGATTATTTGATTATCTAAAATAACCTTCCATTTGTTCAAGGCCAACATGAAGTTAAACCCTACAGTATTTACCGTCTTAAACACAATCCTAATTTCATTGTGAACTGTTCACAAACACCTCTATATTTACTAATTGAGAACCGACCACGACCGCTACACAGAAACCAACTAAACAGCAAACTAAGTAATCAAAGACAGGTGAAGGGGATACACTAAACAAGAATAGGAAATCCATAAATGGTAAAAGACATGGGGAAAACCAAATAGACAGAGCATGGGGGATGTAACACAGGTTTTCAACCAATGGCTGCTGCTGCTTTTTGTAGTCCTTTACAGCTGACAACAAACTGACTCTAGTTCCATTCTGTCACTGAAACTACATTAAATTACCCATCCTACATTAAATTAAATGTAATGGGCTTACTGTTGGGATAGTTTATTTACATTATTGGTGTCACTAGATCATGAGAGTGAAAAAAAAATATTTTCCAGATGTGAAGTCTTGATTTATTTAGGATGTTTTAGGGACAGTATAATTGCCAGAGTTCTATTTCATTCTGTAGTTCCAATGAGTGTACTATTATTACATAAAGGACCCTAAAGTTTTTCCCAGTACACATTGTTTCATCCACAACCACAACATCCTCAACATTTTTTGTTCAATATCCTGTTTTAGAACTACACAAGTGAAGTGGGTTGTGAGTGCCATTTGTTGTTGACTTTAACACAACAAATTTAAAGCTTATGTTAAAACAAAATAATACAAATAAAACAGGTGTTTTCCCTCTGGGGCTTTTTTTATCGTTCTTATACCACTTTCTTTTTTAAATGAAAAAAAAAAACATTAATGGTGTATATAATACACACCAGTACAAGACAATTAAAGGTTTATTTAGGGCTGTGTGCCAGAACTGCATGCTAATGATACCTGGAGCTAAAAGTGTAAAACAGGGGGTACTAATCCTGGGATCCATTTATATGTACATTCAGTGAGTCCACAAAATAGGAACCTATTTCAAAACGATAAAACAAAGAAATTACAAGGAACTGCTTTGCAAGCTGACAGTAGGATAAGTTTTTTTATTAGTAATTGTAGTATAGTAATTGTACTTTAATGGCTCAATGTAAATAAATATATTCTGAGAAAAAAAAATTTAGCTGACAAAAAAAACATAGATTTTACATTGACTAAAGATGGCAAAGGCAAATCACATCTTCAAATCCAACAAAATATAACATAACTAGATTTTTGTTTACAATGACAATAAATATTGGTGGTTGTTTAGCAGTTTATGGTGTCCTGGTGGCTGATAAGTAAACCAATGTTGAAGTGTCTATTTTTTGGTAAGTGAAATTTTGGGTTTTTAATCTAAATTTGAGATTTTTAGGGTTTGTAAAACAGTGTTAAGGTTTTTAAATGTGTAGCTGAATGATAAATGCAAACATATTTGATGTTTATGTACTGTAGCATATACAGAGAAATGCTAACAACTACTGTCATCAACATGTAGTCAGATAACAGTTAAAGATGCAGTAAAAATATGGGGCTTTTGTTTAAACAGAAAACATGGGAAATAAAGTTAGCTCTTTTTCCTCAAATTATACAGTCATATAGCATTAATTTTATGTGTGTTCCAAAGCCCAGCTTAAAAACCAGCTTGGTGCTTCAAAGGCAAAGGATTATCCCATAATTAATATGGTGAAGGGGAGAGTGACAGCACCTGAGGACAGGCCAGAGCAGTCAGCTTCCTGCTGAGGTCACTCAGAGCCCTGCTTACCCACAATGTGCTGCAACCCAAACCCATCAGCCACCACACAATAACCCGCTCCTCTTTCTGTCTCTATTGATGAGTAATCTACTTCACAAGTCTTTTCTTTTTTTATTTACCGGACGCTGAAATACATGCATCTGATTGTGAAGCACAAATGAAAGCTAAGCTCCTTTTCACTGTCCTAGTCGCCCTTGAAATGTATCCTGGGAAATTCTTGACATGTTTTTTGGCCTTTAACCCCACCAGGTCATTTTCATTTCCCACCAACTGTTAAGCAAAATAGGCGGCTCCTCCACTGGCTCTCTATCTGTCTCTCTCTTCCACTCTCTTATTTGGCATAGAGGTGCTGTCTGGGGCCACCGTGCTTTAATGACAATACAGAACAGAATACTTAGAATTTTTTTGATGAACTTGAAATTGTTTGTGTCTTGTTTACAGTATAATTTAACAATTTTATTAGTGTAAAATTAAAGTAAGTACAAGATTGAGATATCTCAAATACTGAGTAAAAATTTAGTATTTTGGAACATCAACAAGACTCAATGATGTGTTGATTTAAAATAGCCAGCAATTGTTTTTGGAGAATTTTCTTCTTGCTTTGAAGTCTGCACCCCACTGAGTGCCCTAACTTTGACACAGAGGGGCATGAATGGTGCTACTTTTAAATCTTGTGGGAGAGGGGATTTCCCCTAATTATTTGTGCTAAAGATTTAGAAAATCATTGAACTATAGATTGTATATTATGTTCAGAATGGCAAAAAATTTATACTAGTTTCTACTAGCTTGGATGACACTGTATGCAAGTACCACTGCAAATATATTAATTAAAACATAAATATTCCTAATGAATAGTGGACATTTCTAATGACTGGACAAGCATCTTTGTCTTGTCCAGTGAAAATCTGTAAATACGTGTCACATAAAATATATAATATTTAAGAGTATAATTGCATAAAATATTAGTTTTTCAGAAAATACGTGTGATTGAAAGTTATTTTTTTTTTCATTTATTTTAGGCATAAAACTCACTACATTTTGTTGTAAAGGTGTTTCGTTATTTTAACTGTAAAACAAGACAAAGAAATACCCTCAGACTTAGAGTCACTACAGCATAAAGTAGTTTTTTTATAGTGTGACATTTTGATTTTCTACATTTTTACTCTTATTCAGAGGTGAGACCCCAGTGTCCAAGTATGCTGTATTTTTATGCCCTTCCATAACTTTCTCCATTGACACCCCCTTATGAAATGCGTGTCTGTTTGCTGCGGCTCCCCTGCCGTGACTCTTTTGGCAGTCTTATAGAGGGGTCAGTGGAGGAACAGAGTAAAGAGAGCGATTCTGGCTGTTCCCAGCCCATGCACACCCACCCTTACATCTGCTGCCTTCCAAACACACACACACGCGCTCGCCACAGCAGTCTCCCCGCGCGCTGCCTGCTTTAAGAAGTCAAGCCTCAACAGTATTACAGACAAAAGAGGAGAAATGAGAAGGAGAGTCTAAAAGAATCACTCCAGCTGCCCAACGCTTGTTTCTTTATCCATGCAAAAAGATGCTGTGCTCTTTACACTCGTCAGTATGAAGAATAATACAGCCTTTGAAGTGGGTTTACAGTATCGCACTGTGCCATCACTAAGGCCACTACTGAACCCTTACAAAAATGTCTAAAGGAATTACAAAATGCACCATAGGGATCGCTAATAAATTGCAAGCATTTTAAATCAAACCGACGGGTGCAATGAAGAACGTCAACCCTCATGAAAGACACTAGTACAATTTTCAAGCCACCGATCCAGGGCAAGACAAGATTACACAAATACATATGAGAGAAGTTCAGGCTTTGGAGGAGGTAGAGAGCCAGGTTATATAGATAGGGGACTTGTTAAGACTTTAATCTTTGGGCTCTAGTACCAAAAGTCAGCCTTCTCGTTTTCCGAAGGGCATTGATCAATCATGGCCTGACTCGCTCAAACTGTTTGTGCCGGAATCTCCATCTATCACCAGGCCTGCTCCACCACCATGTCTAAATATGTGGTTGTGAAAGAAAAAACCTTTCAATTAAGCAACATGTAATAGATTCATTCTACTTGATTTATAGTGCATGAATAATTAGGTAAACAGGGTCTTTAATGAAATTGAAGAGTAGGTTTATAGGTTTTTGTGAGCTTCACTGAGTAGGAACATGGATGGGAATTGCTGTGTTCTGCACAAATACAGATAAGGAAAGACTGTCAGAAGTTCTTAAGTGTCTTACCCTCAAAAGGAGAAATGTGAACCTCTAACAGAGAAGTTTGATTGTTTTTAGAAACACTCTACAAGTGGAGAGCTATGAAATTTGTCTTAAATAATACATAATAATGTTCTCTCTCACTTTATCTTACAGTTCCTGTGAATGCTGAATTACACTTTAAAATAATTTAGACAGACAATCCACCTTACTGTTGTTTATCTCCTTTTTTAATTAAACCTTTAATATGCAATGACTTTATATATGCTGTTTGTTAATTGAATTTCCTGAAAAATGTAACCGTAGTGACTTTGTAGCTCTATTTAAGTGATCTGACCAGACAGACATAACATTTTTAGCTCAAACAATGGCTGAACTGGATGACCACTCACAGATAGGGAGAGGGTTCAAAAAACTATTAAAATTTTTTTTAAAAATTAAACATTTTGTGATTCTTTCTGGTTACACTCATAAATAACACAACAGCTTTAAAACAACGTATGTAAAAGAAAATGGCATAGAATCATCATAGTGCATAATATTTTGAATTCAACACATAGTAACATTATTTAAACTGGATATTTAAACCAACATGCCTTTTGCTACTTACCTTCCAATCTCTGTGGCTATACATAGCGAGCTATTGAGCCATTTTCCATCTCTAAATTTATTTATTTAATTTTTCTCGTTCTCAGAAGCTCCACAAAACCTGGAAGTCCCCTTGTACGAATTATTATTTAGTCATACCAAGGCTTGTTGACAGCAGCCATTTTGTCTGCTGACAGGGCTTGTAAGTCAGCTAGTATGGTTAGTTAAGATGTAAATGAGGTGAAAGAGTTCATATGCAAAGGGATTTTACACATCTTGAGTGTGTGTGTGTATATGTGTAAATATGGAGAGTGCCAAGTGAAGGTGTTATCAGTTTACAATCTCACCCTTCCTGACGGCAACTCATTAAGCTGGTTTCCCTAGAAACAATGCTTGCATCAATTGACTACATTAGAGCGCTGTGCACTAGCTCCCAATGCAGCTTCATGCTAATGAATGGCATAAATATTAATAAAATAGCCAGTGACAAGGAAAAGCAAGTTCTTGTTTGTTGAAATTAAAAGCATCTGCTTTTGTTTACAGAGACACTTCACGTGAAATTAAAATTTTGTCATAATTTACTTACCCTCATGGTATTCCAAACGTTTTTGATTGTCTTTCTTCTGTGGAACATAAAGTCATTTTTTTATATCGAGCCCATTTTGTTGCATATAATGTTAGTAAATGGGGACTGGGGCTGCCAGGCTTCAAAAAACATAAATAAAAATGTTATGCACTACGAATATTTCAATTCACAGCAGGTCTCAAATCAAATATGGTGCCGTGGATGTCAATGGTGTTTTGTCATGGCACACATAATGAATGAATCGCCAAGTTTTGTAGTTGATATGATATTTGTAGTCTGTTTTAGAGGAGAGATGAATTAATAGTGATTTAATTTTGTTCCACAATTGATTTTAATATGTCATACACACTTGGAATATAAGTACACAAGATGTAGGTCCATATATCTTGTCTGTTTTAGTGTCTTACTTAGCTCATTTATATAATTAAAACTTTGTGTATAGTTTTTGTAGTCCTTTGCTTTTTTTGAGCGCCACCCATGCTTGTCACAAACTATGTTTCCCAGAACCTCATGCTGGGACCACACCCGCCACAGGTGGCAGTGATTAGCCCCATTAGGAACTGTATTTAAACCTCCATGAACCGTTACTCAGGGCAAAGTCTCATTTTGCCATGGTTAACATTTCCGAGCGATCTCTCCTCTGGTTTTCGTGTATGATTGTTAGCCACCTTCCTCTGGACTTGTGCCTTGTTTTGGATAACACTTTTTGCCTGTCTCCTGCCCTGATCTCTGATTGTCATATTAATTGTGTTTTGGCTATCTTTCATTGTACACGTTGGATAGCCAAAACCCGTGCCTGCCTGACCATGTTTTTGTATATAAAAATGCTTGAGACATTGTTACAATGCTGTATGCATTTATGTAGATAAGAAAACTACTCAGACTAACTTTCAAGATTATTTCATCTTGTTTCTTGCCATTTTAGGATTTTTTCTTTCATATGCCAAATAAGAAAGTGAGTCATACCAGTTCAAAATGACATGAGAGTGAGTAAACAATGACAGAATTTTCATTTTTGGGTAAATATTTCCTTTAATATTAATTTGACACACTAATCCCCACACCGCAACTAACACAAGATTATACATTTATGGAGAAAAGTCATGTCATGTTTTCAAAGTGGTACACAGGCTGACACAGGTTGATTTAAAAGCCTTTTAAGAAGTTAACAAGAAGACTGATTTCCTGCCCATGTTGTCTTGAAGTAAGATATGAGAGGAAGTCACAGACGTCTCTAAGGCACAGGTAATGAAGGTGCATTAATCAGTTAGCTGGTTCTGCTTGTCGCATTCTCTGTCATATATCCACTTAAATGTAGTAAATGTGACGTGATGGATAAAATCACCCTGATTTATCAGGCTCAGTCACACTTCCAGGTTTTGGCCAGGCAAACATGGTGACAGCTGTTTATCACATGGTAACTTTACAGAAGCCAAGTGAATAATCGCTGTGTTAATACTATTTGAATGGTGTAAGTTTGAAACTCTTGGATTAAAATAAAGCTGGGAGAGTAAAAATTGCATATTTTTGCATGCAAAATGTTATGGCAGTCATGAAAGATCAAATAGCTTAGTCAAATAGCGTTTAGCCCCAGAACACTTACAGTGGATGTCGTTATGCTCTCTCTGCCCAAAGCAGTGTCCGAAATTGCTTTCTGTCCACTAAATAATGCACTATATAAGTCATCCATTTTGTTGCACTTTTCAAATTCTTGGTGTACTCATTGTGCAGTCAGGAGTAATTTATAGTGCATATACAACCAATATACATATAAAATACATAATGCATTGTGGGGTTTCCTTGTTCTAAATCTTATATTAAAGCTTCACTCTGTTTTTTTAATTTTGCTCACTTATTTTAAACTTATTTTATTTTTTTCCCTCCTTCACTATGCAGTAAATTGTGTGGCTGTCACTATATAGACAGCATTAAATGAGTGTACGAGTGAGAGATTTGCTCACTTCAGCGATAACTGCAAGTGCATTTGTAAACTGTAGGATTGGTCACAAGAGCCTCCCCAAGACTCTTTTGATTACACCAACACAGAACTCTCCTTTTCAAATTTACAATGCTCTTGACACTGTCTTCATTCTCTTTTTGCAAAAAAAAAAACATTGTAACATTTTTGCCCGTACCCCATTTTCCACTCCTTTTGTGTTGAGAACGTCTCTCCTTGCTCATTTTATGAAAGACGCATCAGTGACTTGAATGTGTAATGCCCCTCTCAAAGCACTTGCTTGACAGGAAGTGAACTTGGCAGAAACAGAGTGCCACTTTCTCCTACCCCCATCTTTGTAACTGTCACCCAAGCATCAAGCCATTTCATTTGTCATAATAACAAGTATTTCTCTTACATTATCATTGATATGAAAGACATCTCAGGACCAACGTGCACTGGCCACTGTCCAATCATCAACTGAAAAAACAGAGAACATTTGCTTGAGCAGGTTGGCAGGCACAGTCATGTTTGTCTTTCAGGCCTGTTCCCCTGTTCCTTTTCCTTCTGGTTTCTGAAGAGTTGGGGGAGGGCAGCACTAACTTAAAACAGTGTCAGCCTTCTAGTATGTGCTGGGTAAGGCTGTCAATGGCCTGATTCTTTGAAAATGTGCTCCGTCGATGGGTCTACACCAACAGAGGCCTTAAAGTCAAGACTATCTCATGCATTAAATCTCATATCCTCATATATAAAAAGAAGCTGAAACAAACACGTATTGGTAACTTTTGAATGTATCAAAAATTACAATGCTTACTTTAAATATGAAAAAACTATTTGAAAATTATGTCTTGTTTTTTAGTAAAATTCTGATTTACAATTTTAAAAAAAGTATTTTATATATTCATTCTAATACAAATAGGAACAGAATTACTGTTGAAACAGATATTTAAAAACTTGAACTAAAATATTATTTAGTTCCTGTAGCTCAACTGGTAGAGTATTGCATTAGCAGCGGTTGTGAGTTTGATCCCAGGGAATACAAATACTGATAAAAATGTATAGCTTGAATTCACTGTAAGATGCTTTGTATAAAAGCACCAAATAAATAAACATAAATGTATATTTAGCACCTTAAATACTTCCTAATCAATACATTTGAAATTTAACTTAATACTAGATAAAAGAGAAAAACTTCAAGATCTAACCTTTTTTTAACGTCTCATCTTAAAATCCTAATTAAGTGTGATTAATCTAAGCTCTCAGAATTTTAAAGAGCATTGCTTATAAAACCGTACACAACACATGGAACCATATTTTTGTGATGTAAAAATCAGTACTTCTTTATCCACAAACATTTCATGCACCTTAAGCTCTTAAAACCAACAGGACTGAATATTAATGACAAACTAAGTGGATGCTAAGCAGCGACAACAATGCGACTTAACAAAGCTAATGTAAACATCTGAAAGAAGCTGTAGCATCTTTTATTCACCCTGAGCTTTTTATTTGGAAATGCTCTTGGCTGAGTCCACAAAGACACTAATTTTTGCTGTTGCTGTCAATTTAAACAAATAACAAAGATACAAACGGACATTTCCAGAGAATGTAAAATGCAGTTTGAAGGAGCAATGAGCTCATCAATGGATCTCCTATGCATCACAACAGCCACTGCAGGGCAGGACAGGCTCAATATTTACATTTCCTTTTTGAAATTTGGTGAAAGGTTTTCTTTAACCCACAGAGGCCCGAATGAGAATTGGTTGATAATAAGAGATTAAAAGGTTAAGGGGACACTGAGGAAAGAGAGAAAGAGACTAAAGCAAATCTTGGCCTGGGGGGCTGATGTTAAAACATAATGGACAGAGCACTAAAGCAGTCAACTGTTTTTCACCCCCTTACACAAGTGCCACCTGCATTACAATTAACCTCATGGCAACCTAGATTAGTAATGGCCTATTGTCTCACCCCCCATTAGGGCAATAACCTCAACACCCCCCTCCAACCTCCTCAATCGACAAATCAAACTGAAGCTGCTAGCGGGCGCCCTCAGTGGCGATGTCAGGAACCAGCCCTCATGACAAAGAATGATGCAATGCATGGGGTCTTATAGCATGTGCCTGGCTCTACCTGTGCGGGTTGTGACCTTTGATCTGCATTGACTGGAGCCAGTAGTGGTGAGTGTGATACATGGTCCACATGTTATCCGATTTCGTATCGTTGCAGAGGATTTTGTCCAATAGTTCAGTGCTTAGCTGTGCAAGTGTACTACATGACTTCAAAATCAACAGGAAATCAAGATTGACTGTTTTTATTAATTCCTGTGATTTTCTATGGGATAATTGATTTATTGGTACACATTAAAAATGTTCCCTATTGTTTGATAGTTAATCCCTAAAGGGGATGGACCACCAGTAGCACCTCTATCACCTCTACTGCTGAAAGCTCAATGTGAACTGCTAAATAGTCTGACGTCAGTGTGAACACCGCCAACAAACATCCAGAGTATAAAGAGACCACAGTTAAGCTTGCTACTATATAGCCACCCAGTACCCCAGTCTACAAATGGCTTGCTGTTTTATACCCGCTCAGATCCTGTAAAACCCAATAAACAAGCTCTCATATTAACTTCATGACAGAAATAACCATGATGCATATATCAGGCATGCCTGAAACGCGGGGGCAGATGTACAAGCTGGCTGGAAAGCAGTGAAAATGCTCTGGAGAACACCTGTCAGCTGTTTAGCCCAGCCATGCCGAAAGGCCAACCAATGGGAGAATACCAATCTCTCCTTGTCTTGCCTAAAGACAGTAGCAGACAGTCCCCAGGCAACCACCAGGTGCACAGATGTGGAGCGCGGTAAACTACTGTGGATTGCTCATTGGTTTCCAGCACTTTTCACTGCTTTGTTGCTGTAGTATGCATTCAAGACTTTATATGTATGCTCTGACTTCCTGAACTCTGTAAAGTGGACCTGCAATGACCAATGAGATCAATTAATAGAGTGCTAAAGCTTTAAAATGCTGGTTAACACAGCTGTTTATAGTGTACATTCTGTATAGTGTATCATGCAAAAGTCTTAGGCATATTAGATCCTTCATCAAATAAAATATTGTGTTGTGTAGGACTTCTTGTTCATACAGAAATCTCACTTGCTTATAATCCAGTTGCAGTTTTTGGAAATCTGTATTAATGTGCCCTACATACACACAATGTAATATGTATATTAATATATTTTTGTGACTAAAGTAGAAGATATAAATAAATACTCTAAAAACATGTTTCCGCATCGTGTGTGTAGTGGCCATGCTTAGGCCTCTGTAAATGCAAACTTAAATGCTTGTCTAGTGAATTTCAAGCATCTAGTCGCAATGAACATGACCGTTAAAGCTTAATATTCAAGTGGGTGAAAGGTAAACGTTTATGAAACTACCTGTGTCAATTTTGCATGTATGAAAATTGTTTGCATATTTGCATTCAATGAGAACACAGAGAGACATTATCGATGATGAAGTAGTTGCTTATATAAATGATGATGTCATAGGGGGGCAGTTGTTGTCTACTGGTAAAGGAGTTGGTCTTGTAATCAGTAGGTTGCTGGTTTGATTCCAGAGCCGGCATGTAACAACTGAAGTGTCCTTGAGTAAGGCACCTAACCCCCGATTGCTCCCCGGGCACTGCAGTAATAGCTGCCCACTGCTCCGGGTGTGTGTTATCACCACTTTCGGTGTGTGTTCCCTCCTCACACAGGATGAGTTAGATGCAGGGGTCACATTTTGGTTATGGGTAATCATAACTGACAAAAACATCACTTTCACTTGAAAAGCAAGGTTGTTTTAGAGACAGAGTTACAACAAGTTAGTATGTTTTTATAAGAAATTACAATAACAATTTTCTTTACCATGCATTTTTTAACAATGAGAACTTGCATTTAAAAAGTATGCATTTATTATGTTTTTTTATTAGTAAATCTCTCACTCTTTAACTATCCATGTTAGGGATGCATGGAAAAAAATCTCCCAATACACCTGGGAAGCATTTCACAGTTTAATAAGAATTTGCTCTTTAATTTAAAAAAAGAAGCAAGCTGAACTTGACTCAATTATGTAAATCACAGGTGAGTGACATTTAATAGGACAAGTGTGCGAAGCAAATGGGTAAAAGAAAATGGGGTTGGAAACGACAATCCCAGGAGGTCTCTAATAAGGGGGTAGAGGAGCGAGAGCAAGTTTGCCATGCACTGAGAAGCACGTGCTATAGTAAACTAGGGGCTAATCCAACCCCCGCTGCGTGGCTTCCCTAGAGGTCTAATACTATGCACTCAATGAAGCAAAGCCCCCTGCTCTCAACTGCCCCTGCCAAACCTTACACATCCCCCAGTCACTCTACTCCCAATGGAACACACAACATCTTTGACACCCTTTCACTGCTTCAGCATGTGGGCACGAGAGCAGTATGTCTGTCTGTCAATGCAATACCCTCATCAGAAATTCATCTCTCCTATGTGCAATTTCCCATACTCAGAGAAAACAATCAGGGTAATTATAAAACGATTAGAGATTACATGTTTTAAAACCTCTGCTATGTCGATAATTTCCACAGTGACTAATAAAATTGTTTGAGCAAGGGTGGCAAAATGAAATATTATTTTGTGCGCTATGCAAAACATTAGTGAGTAAACCTGCCTTGTTGAATTCAGGAACATTGTATTGTTTTGTATACCCAACCTGGTTGGTGGATATTTTTCTGGACTCCCTCAGGCTCTAACATGTTTTTCATGTCATCTTGGTAAACTGTGGTATTTAGTTAAGACCACATAATTCTATTTTCTATACATGGGGTTGTTACCCAGAGGACCAATGTTGCAAGACAGGAATCTTCTGCTGTCTGCTTTAGTGTGTTTGTGAATACAAATGCGACTGAGATTCCTGCATGATTCCAGAAATCTCATGATTAGAGGCTGGATTCATGAGGATTCCACCCCAGCCAGGCAGAGAGAAACACTACCAATGTACCATTGGAACTGTTCAGGTACAAATCAAATGGTGCACTTTTAAAATATCAGTGAACATTTTTGTGCTCACATTTTTATTTCATTGGTAATTTTTGTGAACATTTTTGTCTTTAGTGAACATTCTGTTCTTTTATTGAATTACTATTCCACTATTTTATAAAAAAGCAATAAGCATTGTGGTGCACTGTTGTTACAGCTGGCTTTAAAATTGCTTTTTGCTTTATTGTATTCTGAGTGATCAGAGCCCAGAGTAACATACAGCATCTCTTAGGATATAAAGGTACATTTACATTTAGCAGACGCTTTTATCCAAAGCGACTTACAGTGAATTCAAGGTACACTTGTTTTTATCAAGACTTGCCTTCCCCTGGCATCGAACCCACAACATTTGCGGTGTTAACGCAATGCTCTACTAGATGAGGTAACAGGAAGCTAAGGTACCCTTAGTACCTTTATTATTCTGCATACAATTTAATGCACTTAAGCTTTATTTATTAATTGTCTTTTCCTCAGATCTATAACATGTACCTCCAACGTCAAAGCCAAATCTGCATTGCCAAGAAATCTTTTTTTTGTTTGTTTAATTCCTAGGGAAAATGTGAGAGCAGGTGAAGTTGTCTCACAATTGAAAGTCCCAGCACAGCAGCATAACAATTAAATCCAGGTGCAGGAATTTGATTCAACAAATTCTATGTGGATACATCCATTTTTTTCTCTGCATCCCTCCTGTTCTCTCTCTCCCATTGGAACAGCCAGAACCAGATGCCCTTGGAAAAAAAGCAACAAAAAAAAGTGATGACCTTGATGAAAAACCTGAAACTCATCCAGTAACTTGAAAGCCATAAAGCATGTTGTTGTTTATTATAATAATTAGAATGGCAGGAGCCAGAGACTAGTGCAGAGGATAATAGGACATGCTAATGAGTGTGGAAATGATCCAATCAGAGAAGGATAAAGAGGTGGAGGAGTGTGATGTTTTGGCAAGGGTGTACATAGACTGTAATGTAATGTAATCTGGTGTAAGACTCATTTGCTGAGCGAAGGGGCATGATTAGGCAGTATGGATGGGAATGAGGAATTTAACCATTCTGACGTTCCACCTAATGATTCTGGTGCCTTAACAATTTAATTAGTGATCCATTCACTTAATGCTCATGAAAAACTATACTTAATGCATTAACAAAACTATACTTCCAACAAAAGTCCAGGTTGAGTTTTTTTACTATGGCCCCTATGGTCCTTCTAAAATTATGATGGGGCAGCCATAAAGAATCCTTTGCTGACCCTAAAAACCACATCACCCCTCTAACATGAAGAGCCTTATCAAAGGCCACTCAGCCCTATAAAAAGGCTCATAAATCTTAAGAAAGCAAGATAGTACCTTCATTATCTGGTGTTGCAGTAAACGACAGAAGATGCGTCCTGTCCCTCGTTCTCTCTAAATGGTGGAAGACCCAAGTGGGACAGGGGCTTGGATTCAGGTTTAATGAGGGTACCCTGGTAAACTGGCGACAGGAGGTTTACTGAGCCAGATTGCTGCCACACTGCCAAGATCTCTATGTTATGTGTGTGTGTGTGTGTGTGTCTGGGTTTATGCTCATAGGGATTCCTGTATATGATTCAATATGCTGTGTGTTCATATGGGTGGCTGTTGATGAGTAATTGATGTAAAATCACACTGGTAAACGTAATTCATTGCTTGAAATGTTTACGGATGTGCATTAATTACTCTAGCTTAATTAGCTTTGGGAGATAATTACTACATTGGCAAGGCCTTAAGTGTAAAGTATTATTAAAATAAATCGTTGATATGTCATGATTGAAGCTCTGCTCTAAGACATAGCGTCTATATTCTGCAGGCAGCTGATTGGATTTGCCAGAGTTGTGGGTTGGTAGAAAAACATGCTGGGAGTATAAATTGACTTTGGCCTGTAGTAGAAACAGGGATAAAAGCCACCCCATCGTATAACACTAGATAACCATCCTCACCACAGGTGCTCCTCTTTGGCCATGTTATTACAGCATGTGTGCCAGCATTCACTTCGAATGATGTCAACACACCATTTAACTTTAGATATTACTATGGAAAATAATCACACCAGAGACCCACAGACCTGTAACCCAGGGTCTGCCTCTACTATACATCATTATTAAATTTCATATATTCCCTTACGTTAACGTCAAGCTAATTACAATACGTTAGATTGCTATGGCAACTTACATGAGCACATTGGGAGCAGTATGTTCTGTGATCATTGAAACAAAACTAAATTATATAAATTCAATTTATATTTAATTTTACATATTTGAATCACAATTTATGTGAATTACACTTGCAGTGTAATTCACGGAAAGCTGGACACAAATTCCCCACAAACATACAGATCTATTTATGTAAAGCTTTATGCCTAACAACTTGAATATGCATGAATTTCTTTGTAATGCATATGAAGTAACATTTTATGTATTAGTTTGTTTCTTTATTGATTAAGGTAAATTGAAATGCAGTTAGATCAGACAGTTACCAGACAGCAAAATACAGCTAACAAATGTCCAAAATACATGGAAACTTCTCTAAATGTGTTTGGTAAGTATGCTGGAATGCACCTCAGGATGTAACAATCAGAGTATGGAGAGCAGTAAGATTGAGAGCAGTAAGCCAAGCAAGCTTAATTATAAGATTTATTTTGCTTTAACATGTTTGGTAACTACATAATTGTAAAGTATTAATAATAACAAAAAAAGTGTTTTCAACCATTTGACCAACAGTCAAATCTCAGAACAAATAATACATGATATTAAATATTATGTCACACATATGGCTAAGATCCTTTGTTTTATTGTATGTGTTTAATATTAATGCCAGAATAGAATTTTATTACATTACTAATACAATATGCAAGCTACTCATAAAGTGTTAATTACTCAAAAATGTATAACTCTGCTGTTGCAATAATTAACTCTAATTAAAAATGATATAACATCTCTTATGCACTTAGAAACTAAATCAAATTTTAGTTGATAAAATGGGTCCATCTTGGATGTCCATGAGCAGATATAACTGTATAAAGGTATAAAAATGCAGATAGGTTAACACAGGGGGTAATGTGTAATCGCATTCCCAAACACATCGTCCTGTCAGGGGTCCTGTCAGCTGGCTGGAATACAATCTCCATCTTTCATCTGATTTAGAGAGCTGAGCTCCTCACCTCAAGAATGTCCTTATAATGCACCAATGCTAGAAAATAATCTCCACAAGCTCTAAAACATGTGATGTTTATTTTACATTGTTCACTTTTTTCATACTGTGTTTAAAAAATTGTGTTTGTTTTGACAATGACAGTTGATTCTTTTATTAAAAACAAGCAACAAGAGTATGTATTGACAAGAATCATTTATATGTTGTTTTATCATCTTTCAGTGTTATCATATCTAGTTCAATTGTGTCTGGATCATAGTTTATGAAAAACCACTAATGATATCATGTAACATTATTTATGGGGTGGTGACATCATCGCATGTAACTAAGAAATGCCCTGTTGACACAGTCCCGTGGTACAGTTGCTCTACTGTAAATCTACAGTGACTGAAAAAGCCTTAAAATAACTCCTTCATGTAGATACCACTAATTACAAGCTAAATCTATTCCACCTTTTTTGGCTTTATGTTTGATTTTTCAGAATCGGTTTATTTTGGATTGTGCTTTACTAAGGAGGAAATGCCATACCGGCTGACATACAGCTTGCATTATAATCTTATTAGTTTATTTGTTTTATTTTGTTTAAATTTTTGTCATTACTGATATGTACAATAGGGTCTGTAGCTTTGTAGTTACTGTAGTCTGCCGTGCTTGCAGAATTTGCTGGCTGAAGGTGTGTTTCTCTAATTACTAACCTCTATGTGGGCCAAGAGGCCTCTGGCATCTAGCTTTGTTCAGCAGGGCTGAAGACCAATGGAAAAGGCTGCTACATATCTGTACTATTGTATTTGACTTACTTGCCTTAGTGTCAGTCCAAACCAATATGCCTTTTTATTCTTTCTGTGAAAGAACAAAACAGAAGACAAATTGTTTTTTGTCCATAACAATTGAGGTCAATGGGTGCCAATGTGGTTTGATTACAAATAATACAGTATATCTTCTTTTTTATTTCTCAGAAGCAAAACCATCACACAGGTTTGAAATAACATAAGGGTGAGTAAATGATGGAAAAATGTTCAATTTCAATTGTCATACATCCATCAAGGAATCTTACAGTATCTAGTAAAACCAGACACAAAGTTAAACATTTAGTCTGTTAAATAACAGACACATTTAACAATCTGCAAGGTACTCATAAAGTGTTAATTGCATTCTGGTTTGGACTGACACTAAGGCAAGTAAGTCAAATACAATAGTACAGATATGTAGCAGCCTTTTCTATTGGTCTTCAGCCCTGCTGAACAAAGCTAGATGCCAGAGGCCTCTTGGCCCACATAGAGGTTAGTAATTAGAGAAACACACCTTCAGCCAGCAAATTCTGCAAGCACGGCAGACTACAGTAACTACAAAGCTACAGACCCTATTGTACATATCAGTAATGACAAAAATTTAAACAAAATAAAACAAATAAACTAATAAGATTATAATGCAAGCTGTATGTCAGCCGGTATGGCATTTCCTCCCTAGTAAAGCACAATCCAAAATAAACCGATTCAACAAGAGCGATGAGCATATCACATGACTGAGCTATCCTTTACTGTTAGGAAAGGAAGCTTTGCTTTCTCTGCTGCCCTTTGGAAAGAATCCTGGACCTTATAGCTGCCAAGGTCTAGAGATTATCATGAATGTTTCTAAGTCGCAATAAATTAATGTGTACAAAAGGCCAATTTTGAAAATATTCATAGTATTGGCTTTGTTTTGAATATACTGAATTAATCCCTTAGATGCATCTAAACCTTGAGCTGCTTGAGGAAAAGTAAAGATTAACATGAATTTGAACAGGTAACCTGCTGTTAGGCAAAACTGATAAATTTTGTTTCTTTACAGACAGATATTGATGAAGATTCACAAACTTTTCTGAGAGACCCACAAGAGAATTGTTTTTGTTATAAAACTACCCCCACACCATCATCCATTGTTTTACTTTAAACAAAGATCATTTATAGAGAGAGAAGCTTATGTTTATAGTGTTATTGTGTATTGTAAATAAACATACTGTACAGCATGCAACATTACTTAAACAACATAATAATTATGTAGTGGTCAAGTGAATAATAAGCATGTATAAAAAGCACATTCACAGTTTCTGGTGTAAAATGATCCCTCCTCGAGATAAGGAGAGGTCTGTTTGCCAATGCAGGTGTGAAAATCAATTAGTAATTAATTAGAGCAGAAGGAAATTTAGAAAAATAAAAGTAATAAATGGCAAGCACCTGGTCCAAGCCAAGGTATTTGGGCTGATAATTATCAATCATAGGAAGGTAGCTTGCTCGGAACGACTGAGCCCTGGTCTGCTCACACAAATGGTGTTATCTGCACAACTGTAGTACATCTGGCATAAAGGATCATCTTTCCTGTAAGATACACTACTTGTGCTTTTCCTGGTTTCATGCAGGTGTTTCTATTTGGTAATTGTATCACCGTAACAAAATGTCACAAAATGACATACAATATCACACAAACCCCTCATCTGTGGGGTTTTCTTTTAGAGTAAGAAACAAGTACAACATAAAATTTAATGGTTGTAAGTTGATTTTAATAAACAATATGAATACCAGCAAATAAGTAACAACTTAAAGCACAGACATAATATTTTATTATCATTAATGCCCTACAAATGAATGATGCCCAAGGTTCACACACATGCAAGCCACACTTCGACTGAACATTGTATCTTTAAATAGTACTGGAAATAGTTACTAGTTTTTTTCATAATTTCACAAATGAATAAACAATATTAGAGGTTTTTGACACATATGTTTCCTAAAGATTTTTATTTTAGAGATGCACAGCTGGGCTACATGGTTACTTTTACAAGAAGAAAACTACTGAGATGCTATCTGGTGTGAAACATTGAGATCATGACACGTCAGCCATGAGACTGACCCAGACAAAATAGCATTTGTTTTGCTGGGTGTAATGCAGGCAAGCAATGCATTGCTGTAAAATATCAGCTTTTGCCAGTGTTTTTCCAAATTATGGGAGAATTTTGCACCGTGAGCAGCAATTGGAAATCAAACATCTCTTAAAAGAGTATGGAGCATGAGGAAAACATGCAGTGAAATGATCGAAAAATGCATTTTTGGGAATTATAAACTAAGGAATCGCTTCATGGCAGTTGCAGCTTCACAATTTGCCAAAATAATGTTTTTTCTTTGACTTTGTGGATTTGGTTTATTGTCTTGTACCTCTTTCTCCTGTCACAAAAAGGAATCCTTTTGGGGAAAAAACTCTTTAAAAGATAATGATTAATAAATATTGACACACCAAGGAAACATAAAGCCTTGCCTATATGCTAAAATTACTTGTCAAATACTTACCTTATGACCTTTATTTACCACAAAAAAGAAAGTGATTCCTAAAAGTTTAAAGCATTTTAATTTTTTATTGTGGAATGTTAACCACTAAAACATTTAAGAGTAATTTCACACTGTAATGTATATTTCCTATAAATGAACTGATTTGTGCTATTCCAAAGTTTTTGCTGTAAGCATCTTAATGCCTGATTAGCACAGTAGATCTATTACAATTTTCCAGCATATACTTGTATATAAGAGACATCAACCTGCAGAGCTAACTATTAGCATATGGAATTACATTGAAATGTTTGGCTCACTATCACTTAGCATGTCAACAAACCTGTAATGAATGCAGCATTGAACAAATCTAACTATCAGTATATCTTATTATCTGTAGACAAAGGGCACATTATTATATTCCAGTCATATAACCTCTCTGTCATGACAACAGTGTTGCACACTTCACGTCTAACCTCTGGTGTCACTATCAAATAGCCTCAGCTGTTTGTGGACAGCATTTCAATAACTTCTATCTGCAAACATAATTCCTCTCCAAAATGAGCTCCTTTCTGTTATCTTTATAGCAAGGTGTGTTTGATGTTAAGAGAAACTGTTTCTAAGATGAAAACATATCTTTGTTTCTTATTACAAAGAGCCTTAACTTTCGTCTCTGGTTCAATGCACAATATTAATGAGGTCAATGATTAGAGAGCATTCTACAGCATGTTTTAATTAGTTCTCTGTTTTCTGATTTGATCAAGTGCTTGGAAATTTCACTAAGTGCTCGAAATGTATACAGTTTTATACATGCACTCTTCAGAAGGACATTCAAAAAGTTTAATCCATTGTGAGTGTATAGACCTTGAGAAATGTGTTAAGAGACGAGAATTGACAATTAACTTTGTTCTCCAAGAAGCTTTTATGAAATTAATTAAACATCTGATCCTCTTAGCAAACTCCTCTTTTAGTTTTTTGTGTCTATTAGAAAGATATGCATGATGTTTGAATAATGTTTGTTCACAGTGCTCAAATGATATTTTCCTGGATTACATGTTGTTGGTATCCCCTTAGTTTTGAATCCAAGTACATATACATTCTGATTGTCTGACTCAGATCTTTTGCCCATGAAACACAAAAAAACTCAATATGCAGCTCTTTCATAAGTGCATTAAGAATACAAAATGTCTGTTTTAATAAATAACCTTCTGAGACTCCATTTGAGTGTTCCAATCTATTGCTTCACCTCCAGATTTAACATTTATTATACTGATGAGATGCAATTAAAAGAGCAGATGTCCACAAGCTGCTCTCATCTGAGATGAGTAAATAAAATACAAACCCACACAATAACATTTCCCATACAGAAAGATTGTTTTGATTCTTGTGTCAGGTAACCAAATAATACACATTGAAAAAAATGTTTATATTGCAATGGAACAGATTTATTTCAGTGTTTTATATGATTTTTTATTTAATTTAGAAATTACAAATATAGCCTATTTTCTACAGTTATATAGCCGCAGGTTTCTAAATACACTTGTTTACTTTTTCCTTGTCTGGATCATAGATGTGTACGTCTCTTTATTAAATGTATTGTTTTGACTGTCTTTGACTGTCTTTTTTCTATACCTGAATACCGTGACAGGGTGCAAATATTCCTGCTGAAGTCCAGCTCTGTACCAAACAACTAATTGGAATGACCCCATTTAGCAATGTATCAAGGGAACGTGACAACAATGTCAGTGCCTCCACCAAACTTCTGTAGTCCAAATTAATAGTGTGTCGTGGTGTCCACAACTAATGTTGGAGGTCACAAAAACCCTTATGACTCATATTAGTTGACAGCTCTTTCTTTAGCAATGTACATCCAAGCTGTGGGGCACAGTGAAACAAAAATATGGCTTCTACAAAGGGGACGTATTCAACGACCATTTGGCCTGGTTCATCACTTTTCTACAGGCTCCTGTTGAAGCTCATACAACAACATTTCTGTCAAGATGTTTCAGTTAACACTTTATAGTAAAGTGCCCATGTTGCACACGTATTATAATTGTATTATAACGTAATATATTGACAAATTATAAATGTAATTATATTGCAAAGTGTTTTAAACTTTAACGGTTCATAAATGTTGTACTTTGTAATTATTATGTATTTTACAACGTATTAATTATTGACCTAAACTGTGACATGAACAAGAATTTTAAATACCACCCGGTGGCTGAACTAATATTAAACTGCATATTACGATCAAATAAGATACTTATTTTATAGTTTCTAGATCACCTGACCTAATAAAGCTACGGGAAAATACATTTTACATGTATTTGCTCTGCAATTCTGTACGGCTTTCTTTGCACAGCAATGGTAAATATTTATAAAATAATCATCCATCTCAATACAAAAAACGTCACACTCCACAGACTGGCGCGCTATTGTCAATTTGCAGCCTGCGTTCAAGTTTAAATGTCTTTTTTCTCACCCTACCCTCATTTTTAACATGTTCACCCTAACTAGACAGCACTGAAGTCAGAGAAAGGTCAAGCGCATATGAATGAGAGAAGAAAACTGACAGCTTCTTTTACATTACAGAAAAAGAGCAGCAATACATTCATCTTAAGACAACAGCTGGCTAACAATCACAAAAGTTCGGGACTTTGTTTACATGCAATTCAGAATCGCCAGGGTTAGGGTGGAAAACACATTTAAGGGCCTTAAAAACAGGCAAATAGCAGTTAAAACCTTATGTAAGGCTTGCCTTTATTCTTATGTAACTTGTTGGAAAGTGCACTGTTGTTTTTCGTTGCTGAGCAAAATGTGTTCGAAAGAATGTGCTGTTAAAGGTTATTTTAATATGGAGGTTTGTTCGGTCAAAAAACGAATGAAATTGGTTTTATAATTTTGTAATGTTTGTATGTTGAAACAATGTCCACAACTTTCAAGTCCACATAAACTTTGACAAATTTAGAGAAGTTTCACGCCACATTTTTTCTTTATAAACATATCAACATCATGTCTTCTGAGAATTGCACAATCATAAAGAAATAGAGTTTCTTTCTGTCTATGTTGTGATATTTTATGTTATGTTTTTGTTTTTAATGTTTATAAGAAAATGTTATTTAGCAGTTTAGAACAGTAAGACAGTGTGTTGGAGAAAGGCAGTTTAAGTTATTTGTTATTACCATTTTAACCACTTTTTAAAAATTACTCTTTTCTTGGGGTAACTAACAAAATGTACTGCGCGAATCGTGTTAGACTGCAAAACGCTTCTGGTGACTGTGTCGTGTCGAACTGGCATCTATTTGGTTATTAAGCCTGTTGTGTGTGTGACAACTAAATAACTTCTGACCTCTTTTCAATGGCAGTGCGCCTTGGAGTGAATGGAAATCACAATGAATAAACTAACACGACTATCTAAGTTAATAACTATATCCATAAAACAATCAAACATAGTCACATTTAAACGACGTTTTTCCATAGATATTATTTTTGTATTTTTTATTTTCTGGTGGAAGAAAAAATACAGAAAGAGAAGTAATGAGGATAACAGGCAAGCGAAACGATTTCAAAACGTGTATTCCGTTGTACGGATCAATACATAACGCTTTCTTCTACTACTCTAACGGTGCATGAATGAAAATGTACCAGAACGTTTGAATAGATAGAGTGTTAAATAGAGTCGAACAATTCATTTTATTACCATCATTCACATATCTCAAAACCTAATAACCCGTGGAGGGAGAATATGAACATGTTTCGAAAAAAATCACCTCCGACATAACGCATTCCGAATTCGCCCCTACTGTTTATGTGCCAATATGTTTATATTTTTTAAAGTCAGTATCTCCTGTAGGTGGGCTATTTCTCACCCGCATGCACGCGCATGCGCTTGTGCACATCCCCATGAGAAGCGTGTAAACATTGTCGAGTATATCGCACTTTTCTTTAAACCACAAAGCACTGCTTTGCCACTGACATGTCGCCGAATCACACATTTGAAAACAAAAATAAATCCAAATGGCCACGAATTAGAATCACTGCAATGCTCGATTCATTAGTTTCATAGCCTTAGGGCACAGCTTAAATTTGCACATGCTAATGATCTTGTGTTATCTGAGACGCACACACTCACTCACACACACACACACACACACACACACACACACACACACACACACACACACACACACACAAAGTTGCAATGCATGCATGGTACTCCTAATAGTACAGACTGCTTGCTCGCCTGGACTTAGAAGCGCTCAGATTGCCCCCTCCCTCCGTAGGTATATATTCCGTCTCGTTGTGGGAAACTATATTCACTTTTGGTCATGAGGAAAACTATAAATTCTGGTTAAACAATTTTTGATTTTGTAAAAAACAACGTCCAAATGGAGTGTATTGAGGCTGGAAAAATCCCTCAGCTAGAAATCGCAGTTGTGATATTAAGCGCGCTCATGATCTTGATGTGCCTAATGGGGCGATCAAGCAAGTTGCAACCAAGAACAAAAGCCCAACAGTCACTCTCTTCCTGGTTAAGTCTTTAGTCATCCACTTCCACCATATACTGGTCCCAAACAAGCATAATTTAATAACGCCTGGACTTAAGCAAAGTTACGTAAAATGTTTAAATAAGACAAAGTAGATAAGTAAATCCGTCACGATCAGTCCTTTTAATGCAATTAAACGTTACTCTAGGGACGTGGTCATATTTAGTGTTTCAGAATAATGAGGGTTACAAAAGTGTAAATTACATTACTTAATCATACGTCCTTTTGAATTAGTGGTGCACAAAAGAAAGAAAAAGTAGGTTTAACAAGAAGTAAAATGTGATATTTTAAAGTGCAACGTTGCGGATTAATTCTCCAGTTATTTTAGCACTTAACGTCAGGAGTTGTTGCAGTTATGTTATGCTTTAATAATTTTAGAGTAATTTTATTTAAAAATGATAAATAAAAAATAAATTACAGAAATTACTTTTTTCTTTTGCTAATATTTATAAACCTTCAATTCAATCGTTTAAAGCACAGCCGAGAAACAAAATATTAAAGGCATTTTGTTGTACGTTTATTTCTTTAATATTGTACGAAAAGTAACCAAACATTATTTTGTAAACTAGATATTACATACCCTACGAACGCATTTCCCATAAATATCGATTATCTCTAACATGTGTTACCGGTCCTTTACATGCGGATAAATATGAAAAATTGAGTTTCATACAAGTAATAATTTCTTGCAATTGCTAATGCAATAGACAGTTTTATATTTTATCACTTACATAAACAAGATTGACACGGAGCTTCAGGCTTTCACTACACGGTTTATCGACATGACATTAAATAACAACAATTGTGTGCTACTCAGACTGGACTGGAGACGAAATGTTGCACTGGATACAAAAGCACATTAATACTAATCGGTTAGGTAAACGTGTAGACTGTGGTAATACTGGGTAATTCACATTTGGTACACATAAACTATAACATTCTTTTCAGTCAAGACTATGCATCGCAATATTTGTAAAACCATCTTATTTCCATATATCTAGGGACCACATTTTTCACAAATTCCCTTAAACTGTATTATGACTATTTACAAAATAAAATATTACATTTTAAACTAGGTGAATCTTTATGTACAAAAAGTAAGAAAAAAGAAACTGTGACCTGCTGGTAGCATGCAATTTGAGTTCGCTGTGCATCTTCCGAAAATATGGAAAAACATAAGAAAAGAAATTGATAAAAAGGTCGTGGTAAGGCTATTACGAGCGCTGCGCTCTCCGGTCAATGCATTGCTCTCTCTAGACAGCCGTTTACGAAAACCTTCATCAGATTCTTCACATTGTGTGTGTACGTAGGTCCACGCAAGAATAGTCTGATTTTTGAGTCCTGGTTCCCAAGCAGTCTTATTTCTGCAGTCTTTTGAAAATATTTACACGTACCATTCATTAAAATTTGACGACAGGGTGCTGTGGCTGCTCGTGTGGTGGACTGTGGATGATGATGATGGTGATATGGAACTGCTGCTCTGGTTTTCTGTAGAGGGGGACACGATGGTGGGCGGCGTGGAGGATTCGTAGCCCGAGCTGGCTGCTGGAGAGGGTTGGGATCCTTGAGACGATGACTCGTGGACCTGCGTTAAAGTCAAACGAAAAACAGTATGAAAAGCTATACCGTGTGATTCATTCTTTTTTAGTTCAAGAAAACCATAGCATGGTATTTCATATTATTATTATTATTATTATTATTATTATTATTATTACAAACTATAATTTATTTTGGTTTCTCAGCAATGCTAAAATACATTTACATCAAAAATGCCTTCAAAAATGCATCAAAAATGTGTTTTAGCAACAGTAAACAAACAAAAAGAAAATATATGTGCACAATTTATATTGTAAAATTTAAAATGTTATGGTTACCTTCATGTGTTTCCGAAGTGAGCTTGGGTGTGTGTAGGATTTATCACACATTTTGCAGAGATAGGGTTTGTCAGAGGTATGGACGTGCATGTGTTTCTTACGGTCACTGCTGTTCGCAAAGCGCCTGTCACAGCCCTCAAATTCACACTTGAACGGTTTTTCACCTACAAAACACAGAGCAAATATTTTTTTTCAAAATCTGTACACATTTATTGATAGCAGCATATCTAATTTTCATACATTTTTATATTTTAAATGTGGAGATGCAGCAATAAGAATATGTAAAAAAAGGTTTATATATAATGATCGTTATATAACTTATATGTTAGGTAATTTTAAGTTGCACTACGAAAAGTTTGAATTGCAAAAATATATTTTTTTAATTTTTTAAAATTCCGCTCTAATTATTCGCATCATTTTTTGACAGTACAATATAGCTCAAAATGTCAATACCCTTGGCTTGAAATGCTTATTTGGTGCTTCAGACCTATACAATATACGCAGCATTGACGTGTTAGCGTTATAATGACTATAATAATAGTTCATATTCATTTCTTACCAGTGTGTGTTCTTTTATGGATTTTTAGATTTTCTGATCGAGCAAATACTTTCCCACAACCCGGAAACGGGCATGGAAAAGGTTTTTCTCCAGTGTGCACTCTGATATGATTCACAAGTTTGTATTTTGCTTTAAAGGGCTTTCCTTCCCGGGAACACTCTTCCCAAAAGCAAATGTGATTCGACTGTTCTGGCCCCCCAACATGCTCCACTGTCAGATGGGTCACAAGCTCGTGCATGGTGCTAAAAGTTTTGTTGCAGGACTTTTTCGGATTTGTCAGTTGCTCCGGTTCGATCCATTTGCAGATGAGTTCTTGCTTTATGGGCTGTCTCATGTACCGAAAAAAGGCCCCTGCCCCGTGATGGGCAGCCATATTCATATTCATCGGGCCATAGCCGTGTAACTGAGTCGTGGCGTAGTGCTCTGACCTGGGACTGGCGACGTGACCATACTGCTCTGCCCTGCCGTACATGTCCCCGGAAAAGCCCAGGCGCATCTGACTGTTTACCACGTTGGAGGAGGCGTGCGTGGCTGCTTGTTCATGCAGTCCCGGAAAGAGCAGGTGCCCAGCGGCATCAGTGTGTCCATGTGGCCCGGCAAAACTTCCAGCGGCGGAGGCAAACAGACTATGCTGCGCACTCGTGGCGTCTCCGAAGCCACGATTCCGAAAGAGAAAGTCCCGAGTGGAGTTAAAGGCGGCGGTGGAGTAAGAGCTGACATGAGTGGAGTGGTGATGGTGTCCTAAGGCGGCTGCGGCGTAACCGGGTGCCTGCGAGGAAAACGCTGTTTGCCCAGAACCAAGATCATGGGAGCTGTGGTTGATTTTAAAAGCGCCCATACCGTCGGCGAACGGATTAATGCCTAAAGCCACGTCTCTGTCTGTAACTTCGCCTGTTGAGTGATGTCTGGTGGAGCCGAAAGTAGTCACTCCTATGGTGGGATATTGTGGTCCTGCGTCCAAGAGCATCTTCAGTCTGCAATCGGAAGAGACTGAAAGAGGGAGAATCTCTAACAGCTGTCTCTGCTTGCTATTTCTCTGACTTAAGTGTGCTAGGCAAAACTCCGATCCCCTATTTTTATTTACTTTTTAGTGGAGAGGAATTTCCCCTCTCCTGCTCATCCGATGCACACGCAAATCATGTGCAATATTGTCTTTTGCGGTTTATCTTCCTGTGGCGCAACTTTCACCTCCTCAGTCAGGCGGTGAGCTTCAGACTGATAGTCGCAATCATTCCTGCAGATAAATGAATTGAAAAGACAACACAGTCCACCCCTGATGAATGGGGAAGGAGGGGGGCAGCACGTGACCCTGTGCCTGGACCATCATTGGAGAGGGCGCTCTCCCCCTACTAACGTTCACTCACCAAATAACAGCCCGCCATGCCTCAGCGTCAGTACGATTGGTCGGTATAGATCATCAATCTATGGGATTGTCGGGAGGTTGCTGACTGTGAATTTGCTCTGGATGTTGAAATTCAGAAAACAGAGTTTAGTGAATGCATGGACGAATAATACCTTTTGTTCTAGACAGAACACTTCCACGTATGGCCTACTTCTGTGGAGGCATGCTCTTACAGGCACTGTTGCGCCAGAGCTACAGTAAACCTGCTTGCATCTCGTAAACACTTGACGAAATTTGATATTGCGGATTCTTGTACATGTGCTCAGTGAAGAAGCAAAGGCTACATTTCACACGTTCTTTCTATAAATATTACACTTCCAATAGACAAAGGCAGATATACTGACAACAATATGTATGTAAATATATTTAATTGATATTGTTTTAGTTGCACTTTAAATGTTAACTAGTGAGTTGTGACGTAATAATATTAAAATCGATGGTTAAAACGCAAAATCAAAAGCGTTCGCATAGATCACTTTGTTGGGTAATTCAGCTGTGAGCATTTTAAATTAATGCATTTGATTTGTGGTTGGTTTCTTGACATGCTCCATTTTTAGTTAAATTTGTGAGATCAGTAAGAAACTGTTGCCTCACTGGTTTTGCCATCTAAGGGTGCGTTTTTACACAGCACTTTATTTATGATGATAGCATTTACTTAGTGTTGGAATGTTCACATGTAGAATCCCATGAAAAACAAATAAAGAAGTCTGTTATAAGTATTGCGTGTGTGCGCGCGTTTGCTCTTAAACAGTAGGCTGCATGCTCTGCGCCAAAACGAAGTAGGCCTTTCAGGGATACTTTTGGTCGTTAGGTAAGGTAATAGAATCAAACCTGCGAAAAAGGTGACTTTTCGTATTCTCAACCTGTGTTTTTGAAAGATTAAGGAGGTAATTTATCACCCATGTGCGTGTAAAAATTGTGGCTTGTGGAAGTTGTGAAGTGGGATTTCTCTCTGCAGGAAACTCCGGCGGCTGGAGTTCAAAGCCGCATGAACAGACGAGCCATTAAAATATCCAGACTGCAGCTTTCAGCTCTATACACTCCCAAACTCTTTTCTAAGAGAGAGAGGGAGAGAACGGAAAGCCAAGGGAAGCTGTTGAGCTGAAAGTCTTAAGGACGTTATCATCATTAAAAGAATCTGGACATCGTCTTCAACAGGTGGAAAACGGTAAGATTCGTAGCTTGAAGACAAAATTAATTTTAGATGTTATAATCACGAAGAAATACTTGCGCAGCAAAACAGATTAAACATAATGGGCTTTGTACAGAAGTGTTTGTAACATTTAAATAAGTTAAACATGTGTTGGCCATGTACACTTTTTCTGAAAGAAGGACTAAGAAAAATATTAGGAAAAGTAAGCACACCAGTTACTTTTGGTGCCAATCATATTTATCATCATGGTTATCGTACTAAACATATAACCAAACCCTACGTGCGCCCCGAGGGTATGCAAAAGACTAAGCAATATTGTAACTTTCTATGAAATACTTATAATGGATGAAATCGAAAATTTAATATAGAACATATATTTGTATTTGTTTGTACTGATATGGATTTTATCCTAGTATAGATGTTTAAAAAATTAGACAATAGCTGACTTCCGTTTATGTGTTCAAACAAACTTTTTGTGCGTACTTTTATCTTTGCTATATGAAAGTACATTTTAAAACTTTTTATGCTGTGCTGAAGAAATGGCTGAGGAATGCAGCTGCGAGCCATTAGACTGTGAACCCCAGCCATTTCACTACCATCTTCACTCTTCGTCATATTTAGTTATTTGTGACATGAATGGTGTTGGTGTAGCAAGAGGCCTGACAGATCAATTCATGACGTTTGTCAAGAGAATTATCTGTGCTTCAAAAATTGAATGCATGTTGACCTTAATCAAAATGAAGTCGAATAAAGAAATATATCAAGTATATTATTATTGCATGTTTACACGAGTTTAGAACTTCGATATATGTGAAATGTCATTCAGGAACAAGGACGGTAGGTAAAGCTTTAGTGCTTCAACGAATGATTTTAAACAAAAACTTTATGTATGTTTCTTATACAGCTGCGACTATTGGTCTGAATTAGATGTGCAGCATTCGTGTGCGCAAAAATTTAAAATGTCCCTTAGATTTTACAACACACAGTAATAGTGGAGTGTGTTGGGAATGGGGGAGTCAATACACAGGAGTATTAATACAATGTAAATACCATCCCTGTACGTTAATGTATCTGCTTAATGGCAATAAGGATTGTATACGTGATATGTGACATACCTTGTTTTGTAACTGTCTGGCCTACTTTTTGGGTACATTCATCCAACATGTCCTATTTGTCTTTAGCGGATTTAAGATAGCGCTACAACATCATAATCCATATTGTCTACATTTGTATTTTTATTATTATGCATGTGTGCTGTTGTGCAAACAGCAAACATCAACACTTATTTAGTAAACGATACTGTTATTAGGGTCATTTTAAAGGCATTGAAATAAGACAAATTCTTTTACACTGGCTGTATTTATTGCATACTAACTGTATTGCATAGGCTATATAGTAAGATATTCGCAGTTTTTTATTATAACGTGTGTACTTTAGTAGGATACTTTAATTTTAAAGGGTGAAATGTGAACAGTCACTTGGCCACAAGACGATTGCACTTAATAAAAAGATAAAGATTTCGCAAAACTTTTCTGCTTTTGACAACAAAGGCGCAGTGATTCTCAAAGTAATTTAACACGATTAAAATTGCACACAGTGCTTTTTAACTTTTAACCTTTAAGTATTATTAATAAAGTATTAATACTTAATAAAGTATTATTTAATTTTCCAGCTTTCTGTGTGTTGAAACATCTATTTTTCTCCACCTACCTACATATTTCATGTTTGTACTTTATTCATTCTTAACAGTGTTTATTAAATAACAGCAAGAAATTTGAAAGGTAATATACGAAGGACTTAACAATTAGAATTTGACATTTAATTAGAATTAACTATACAGAATTTGACTTGAAAATTTATCTAAATACTCTGCCTGTACATTTTTGATGAAGCACCACCCCCTGTGTTTCTGATCCGCCACTGCTGAACAACTGAGGCCGAAAATTACCCCGGATCATAACAACAGGTCTTTCTGCGTTGATTATTTTCTCCAGACAATAGGCGCCCTTTTTTAGAAGGCACAGATCCAAGGCAACGCAAAAGCGCAGTTAATGGAAATACGTTTGGCAGTCAAAGAGTTAAACACAGAAAAGCCGAGTCTTAGTTGGTAGTATTAAACTGACAACGTTAACTTTGCCACAGCCGTTTCTAGGTTTATTATGTATTCGGATGAGCTATAACGGTGTTTTCAGAGAACAGACTAGTAGATACCCTATGCATCGGTATATTTTAATGCATACGTGCTTATTCTATCCTACTTACTGCAAAATGAACGATTACGTCGAAAATTACGATGTAGCTTTGTGACTCCAGTTAAACGTACAATAACCTTTGCATAACAAAAACTTTTTCCTCCGCTGCTTGAGGCTAAACGCATGCGCCCTGGCTGTTTGCTGTCAGTAAAACATTTTTCTTCACATTGGAAACTGTCACCAGTGACGTCAATCATTCAGCTCTGACCAATTAGAACGCGCGGTGATTGTTTGGCTCCACGGGCTGCAGAGCCTACCAAGAATCTCTATTCAGTATATCAAAGCGTCCTGCTGCTGCCTCTCAACCGAATGGGATTCCACGTAGGCACTGAGATAGCAGCTAAACTTTAGAGGAAGTTGATTTTTTTTCTTTTGTATTTTTCAAAGCGATTAAAATATATTTGTCATCATCATTATTATTATTTTGCCTGCTGTCACGTTATTCTAAAATTAGGAGTAATGAGCGTGGATGCTTTGGGAAGCCCCGTGATGGACCCCGCGTTTTCCAAACGGAACACGACGCTGAGATTAGTTGACTTGGCAGGGGCTCACCACCATCACCATCATCACCACCATACCCCTCAGAGCGTGACAGGCTTCCCGGGGTTCAGCAGCCATCCACACTCAATGGCTCACTCGCACCCTGGGGAGATGACTGCGGAACCCCGCCTGGGGCCAAGTCCATTCGGGCCAGAACACATGGGGCACTCCGCGGCCCTCAAAATCAGCCCAACCCATCATTATCCCCACCACCACAATCATCATATTGCAGGCCACACTGAAGTGGTCTCCAGTCAAACGGGAGCTTTTGGCCCTGTACAGGCGGCAACAGTCCCGTACTCTATGTCTCACCCGACCCAGGCGTTGTCTGCAGGTAGGGATTTCTTCATTCGACGAGATTTGACACCTCAAGCCATGCCCGTGCTGACCGATCAGACTTCTGGTTCAGCCTCTCACCACGGAATGTTTGTCTCAACAACAGGTAGCTATCCGGCACACTATGGTCATCACCCCGACCCTGGAAACCATGCTCTCTTTCCTGGACTTCATCACGAGCAGCCATCTAGCGGAGCACCAGGTGGCCAAGCTTTAAACGGACAAATAAGGTTAGGAATACCTGCCGAAATGTACGTTAGGTCTGATCATTTGAGTCAAGTAGCGAGTTCCAGGGCAGACCCGTTTGCTGGTCCTCCTCTGCACGGATACGGCGGACTCAATCTGAATATGAACCTCAGCGCGCACCACCACGGAGCTGGTGCATTTTTCCGATACATGAGACAACCCATCAAGCAAGAGCTCATCTGCAAGTGGCTGGAACCAGAGCACTCCGCCAAGAAACTTTGCTCCAAAACTTACAGCACCATGCATGAACTGGTGACACATGTGACCGTAGAACATGTTGGGGGACCAGAACAAGCGAACCATATCTGTTTTTGGGAAGAATGTCCACGAGAGGGGAAACCATTTAAAGCAAAGTACAAACTTGTCAACCATATTAGAGTGCACACCGGAGAGAAACCCTTTCCCTGTCCCTTTCCTGGTTGTGGAAAAGTATTCGCCCGATCGGAAAACTTGAAAATTCACAAGAGGACACATACAGGTCAGTGACTTAATCCCGGTCCTACAAAACAGTGAGATAGTAGTCGTTCGCAACTATTCTGCTGCACAATTTAAACAAATTTTGGCGTGCGACTAGTTCATTAATTATGCGAGCTTCTATATGACATTTAAGATATGTTTGTTAAACTATCGGATTTTGATTTTGTTTGTTTATGCTGTGAAATGGGTCATCAAATATTTGACCATCATCGTAATTGAGCTGTTATTTAAAAAAATCAATACAACTTGTTTTAAAAAGGCGGAAAAACAGTTAGAAGGGCAAAAGCATTAAGCTTGGTGGGGTGTTACTGTGTTTTGTCTATTTGTTGTTATATGTATCTTAAAAATGATATGTTCATTACTTTCGCAAGCTGCTTACAGCTTCTTTGTTGCTCCCAACACATTCGATTCACATTCGAATGGGGCCCATTGCTTCTAGTTTAAGATGCTGAAAAAAATAAAAATACAAAAATAAATAAGGTGATTTAAGGGATTATATTTAGAATGCCCAAAATAATTTCGTACTATGCATCGTTTGTTGCCATTGTCTGTTTTTTTAAATGCGTAAATATACGAGTTCAAAGTCAACTGTCAAGTCCTAAAGTAATATAGGATGGATTATTACTACTTTTATGCTAAACTATAAAGACCATTCAGACATTTATTTTTTATTTAGTTTGTTCTTTTAAACTTTTATCATGCATGCTGATGCAGAAGCACGTTTGCGCATGATAGCGGGACCAGTGTTTTGCTTGCTTAGACTGCAGCTACTTTGCGATTAAATGCAATTTTTTAATTCTTATCTGCGGCAACCTGATGCACTATGCGTCCCATGTTGTCAGAACTGTCCATTTGCTGTGGTCACATGCAACAGGTCGGTTTTGGTTATGCATGACTAGTTTTGAAGAAAACGACTTCACACGGAGTACGCGGTGATAATGCGTTGGCTTTGTATTATTAATATCTGAATGTTTTGAGGAATGCTGTATGTTTTAGATTCCAGAAACATGCATACCAGTTTCAATAGCGCAGATTAAAGCGCTGCAGATTTTTTTCAATATTTGGTAGCTTTAGTTTAGTCGAGTTTAAATGAGTTGCTTTTTGCATAGGACATATATTCATAAACCTTTATCGAAGCTGCATTTAAGCTAACGATCATTTTGATGTGTAACCAGGTGATACGCCTATGTGCCCTGTTTCCAGGGGCAGAGATTATTTTCTTGCATGGGCAGTGTTTAAACCTTTGGTTATGGTATTGTTTCCTAAGGGTCTCTTTTGCTGCTTTCTTGTAGTACACTAATATTCCTGATTGCCTTTTTCGGCCCAACAGCTGAAGGTCAAATTGATATTCAGCAAGCAACTGTAATTAGACAGTAGCAATTATGCAGTCTTATAAACTCCTGGAGCTTATGTTCTTTCGGAAATAAGCATGATGTGATTGAATGTAATTAATTCAAACATTTCTATTGCCTGGCTGCCTTCTCCAGCAGCTATTATGGTTACAGTGGAACAGGCCTAATAGCAGTTTAGATGGTGGACCAGACATACTTTATGAGTCTGCATACTCTACATTCTAGAGCTAAATAAAACTACTATGAGAGGACGTTTTTTTAAAAAAAACGACAACATGCAATGTTTCAATGAAAGGGGTCCAATAATCTGTATTTGTAAAAAGAAATGACTGTTATTTGTCTCAGTCACAAGAGGCTTGCCTTGAAAAATATAGTCAAGATATCATGACACTGGTGTGACCTGACTGTCATGCGTTGGGCCTCTGCATATTGTATATATATTTGGTTAGATGCTTATAATAACTATTTGCTTCATTACAGTGAGTAATGTGACGTTTTCAACCTATATTAACATTTCACCTCTGTTTGCTTATTTTAGGTGAAAAGCCTTTCAAATGTGAATTTGACGGCTGTGACAGGCGCTTTGCCAACAGCAGTGATCGAAAAAAGCATTCCCACGTACACACCAGCGACAAGCCATACAACTGCAAAGTCAGAGGTTGTGACAAATCATACACGCATCCCAGCTCTTTGAGAAAACACATGAAGGTGCACTGCAAGTCTCCACCTCCGAGTTCGGGTTACGAATCATCGACTCCATCTCTTGTTTCTCCTTCATCGGACTTGGGACGGGAGCCAGCTCCCTCTGCGCTCTCCGAGACCCTCTCATCTTCGTCCCAGCCGGCTAACTTAAGCGAATGGTACGTGTGCCACAGCTCCGGTGCCAGCTGCCCCCAGACTCCACCCAGCGGTTCATCTACACCGGGCCATACAGAAGGACCATCGTACAGCAATCCTGAACGAAGAGACGCCTTCTAACAAAAACATAATCTTTTCGACAATTTCTTAAGTTTGGACTGAATGGCCACAGGCTGACACTGTGTTGAAAGGCTTGTTCAAAATTACTGCCTTACTGAAAGATGCACTGGCACCTGACAGCTTATGTCACGGCCTAACCACCTATCGATTAAAAAACACAAGCGTCTTGAGTGTCTATGTTTTTAAATAGAGTACTGATCGTACGCATGTCGCTGTATTATTTTGTAAGTTTCGCTTCGATTTCAATTTCTTTTTAATTTATTTTTATTGGTACAATATTTCTTTTTGTATTATTGAACCAAAATGATTAATTATTAAAGTGTACATTTATAAATGATGACGTTTTAATGTCTATGTCTACTGTGTGAACAGTAATTTTGTAAGGTTTGATCTTTTAACATTTTTTAAATGTTTGCTACAATACTTTGTACAAAATTAATATTTGGGATGATTTGAATTAGTCATCAACGTGGTTAATTTGTGATTTTGTACTTGTCAGCAATCCATTTTTTATGAGAAATATGGAGTATCAACAGAGACCTTAAAATGTGTACCGAAATGCCTTGTAAGTTGTCAGTATCTTGAATAAACCGTGTATGACGCAAAGGTAAAATACCTCCGTATGTATGTCTGTGTGTGTGTTAAAACTATACCAACCAAATTTATTCAAATGACTCCATTGCAATGTTTTTATATCCTTTTGTATTTCATATACACACAGATATACCGTAGATTTACGCTCCAATTGCATGGAGAGCGATTGATGAAAGAGTTGCATATTTTCACACAGACTTCAAAGAGACTTTTATACAAAGAGACATTTTTTCATGATGGTGAATCTTCATGGTGTGTTAAGAATTCTATAGCAAAGCCGAGTCAAATTCAAAATAATATGGGCGCCGGGCTGTAGACCCCGTCCTGTCCAAAATAAATCAGGTTTACAATCAACACTTTTTTTATTAATGTATATTTTTATTCATTCAATCATTTTAGTTGTTTTATTTAAACTGGATATTTAATGGAACAGGTCTGAAGAATTTTAACATAATAGACCAAACAATATTTGATATCAGCCTGAGCAGAGCTTGTAAATTCTCGTCTGTGCTTGGCGATGTGGCACGTTACAACTTTCGTTTTAAATAGCATTATTTCAATCCAGTCAGCTACTCTAGTGAATAGTGTAAAATAAATATAGCGGAAAATAGACCAACAGTTGTGCTCATAGCACCAAAGCTGGTAAGAAGAAAAGGGATAGCTTGGTCTCAATTGAAGCGAACATCCTTTGAAGTGTTTTTATTATCAAGGGATTTATCTGCATTTAGTCTAAACGACAGTGATGACATGGAAAGGCCTCACTGTGTCACCAGCTTCATCGCCTAATCTTTTCAAATTTGTTTAAAGTTTTTCACACTATTCATTATGAATCTTACTGCAATCGACTACTTTTAAGTCATATAAACTATCTGCAAAAAGCGTTTCTCAGTCTCCCAGTGAGCATGAGAGAGCACCCGCTCCTTTATGTGTCAAAGTTTCGGTTAGTGTTTCTTTTTAACAGTCTGTAGTTTGCGAATGTATCAAACTCGATTATTTTGGACGGGGATTTCCTAAGTATTGGGACTGTAGCTTTTGTAAGTAGTTTAAACTTAACATGAACTTAACATGAAGCGTACCACCAGTTTCTAAAATAAGTTTAAATAACTTTTATCAGAGAAATGTGTTATTGTTATTCAAGGAGCAATTACAATATATCTTATCCGCTTGTCACAATATAGTGTATTGTAACTTGTTTAAGTGACAAAAGAATAGTTTCAACTTCTTCCTTCAACTAATGGAAGAAGAAAAATGTTAAACGTAGACCGAAGCTCGTTTGAGTGTGAAATATAATTTCTTTGTGAAATAATTGAGGCGATAATCACACTTCCGGAAACTGTCCTGCATTATTTAACAAAGGTCTTTTAATAAGGGATTAGCTGTTCGCTCCACACCATTCAACGCTCTGTTTAATGTCATAATTACATGACAAGGGCTGAATGAAATTCGCATGCAAAATGACAGGTGCAATGGCAAATAAATAAATACAAATTAGTCAAAAACATATAGACTACTTTAAGACATTCATTTCCTAACTAACACTGGTACATCTGCTCAAATAATTAACCAACCACTTTTACGTTATCTTAAGCTAATGTGTAATGCACACGTTGCCTAGCCTATAATATGATATATAATAGTATAATAACCATGGTCTATAAATAAATTAATTCATAGACAGCATTGGCATATTACTTTAGTGCTGAGGTTTTTTTAGCAGCCTTTTAGCAGTCAAACGTTTTTAGACGTTTTGACTTCCAAGCAAGCACAATGGAAGCCTAAACGTCCATATATTATTCATAAGGGGTTTAAGACTTTAAAAACAACACTACCTAACTGAAATAAAAAAGGCTTCAATTGTGTTGGTGAACATTCTCAACATTAAAGTTACCATGACAGGTGTATTTTATATAAATCCAATTAAATAAAACAGCAAACATATATACATTTGTAATTACATATTAGTTACACACGGTTTAACTGCATGGCGTAGCTGCTAATTTAATTGTAATTAAACACTGACACAGCTTTTCAAAATGTTACCCAACTGGTCTGGTTTGCTAATCCTTATGTGTTAGCCATTAAAACCTTATGTGATAAGATAATTTTTAATTTATATTTTAGCAACAGGATTAAATCTACGTATTAATGAAACGTGTAAAAACAAACATGGTGAAACAAGCTACAAAAATATCGCTAAATGTTACAGACTATAAAAGAGAAATGGCCAATAAATTAGGTATGTCGATTAAATAAGGTCTTAGTCAGATTACCACCATCTCCTGTTCGGGCTAAGTAATTGTACTTCCATGGTTGAAGGAGTTTTTCTCCAGTAAGAATCAACCCCTATAGTTAACAGAGTGAACAGTGATCTCTAATAACCTTCAGATAATGTAGCAGAATGTACCGCATCACTTCGCACCTGCACTTTGAATGGGAACCTTCTTTCAATGTAAGACACGCTTGTTGGCCTTGAATCTCAAAGCAGCTGCATGAATCAGTCGAGCGACCCGTGCTTATTTCGCGTCCTTTGATCTCGGCTTTCTCTCTCGAATTTGTTCATATAGTCTTCAACAAGGACGTTCTATTTGCTATTAAAACATTAGTGTCTATAAGAGGAACATGAACAGGATAGATGGCACGCAAAGCATCGCGCTATGCGGGGAGCATCAGGCGCTTCTCTTGTGCGTATACACTAAAAACAGATTTCATGCGTTAGTCAGTGAAAGCACACGTCATTGCTGTTTCATTTAATGGCAAAGCATTTAATAGAAAATTTTCTGCTCTTGAACATTAAACCCATTCGAAAGGTGATAATTTGCAGACTGCTTGACTGCTGATATGGGTAACGTTGCACTTTTTTAACGGCACTAAGGTCCCAGTCAACTTCAAGTGCAAAACAAACGCAGATGTGCACGGAAGACTGAACGACATTCTCGGTGCAGAAGTTGCCAAATAATTTTTGGGAGATCACTGGTTATTATATAGTAAGGCTCGTACACATATGTCATGTCAAACGTTTCATGTGTCACGTGACTGAATAAATAAATAAACGGAAGTGAAGAAGAAAAAGAAAGGAAAAATAAGTGTACGAGCGTATCTCCTTTGCCTAATCTCCTTCCCAGTTGATTTTCTGGCTAAAGGGCTGTGGCTAGAAATATTGCTTTGTCTTGTCTATGCAAATAAAACGAGAGAAAGCCTTCATCCAATACCTCTGTCGTAAACATTGTTAACTCAGTTGGACGTCCTTTAAGGACACCATATATTACAGTTTAACTCAATGAACAGCACTCACATGGGTCTATCATCACACAGACCGACACCAAAATGCAAATAATAGTAGCTAAATTAACTGAATTTCCGTATTACAAATCCTCCCTATGGATGTTCAACATTAATTTCCCGATGCCTCGAATATAGGCCATGATGTTTTCTGATACAATGATACAAAAGACATCAATCAATGCAACTGCTTCAGCATTACGTATACTAAACAATAGGCTAATGATGGTAATGAAAAATAAAAATACTAAAATCGTTTTCATGGGAGTATTAAATTTATTTAAGTGGGCCATATATCATCACCGTGGGCAAATGATAATGAATTGTGGAATATGCCCCTCAGCCATTAAGTATTTCTGAAATATGATCTATCACCAAGCTGTTCATATTTCATATTTATGAACAGTTTATGAGTCAATGTTTGTAAGGAAAGTTACAGCATAAACATAGCAAAAACCTGTAAGATTGGTATTTTCAGCCAGAAGTTCCTATATGTTGTATTTAACATTTTATGTCTTTGCCAAGCAAATCTTTAAAATAGAGATGATGAAACTGTTTTTCTGTCTTGTCATAATGCAAACGGCAATACATTGTAAAGGCACGTCCTAGATTTCTCCTGGGTTTAACTCACTGCGCAAAGTAAATGGTGGCGCTAGATAATGGTGGTGGTTTGAAATGCTATATGTTCAGCAAGGAGGTGGATTTAGAGGGTGTGCAATCCGCTGTTACCCGGTGTGCAAGACGCGCTGTCTAAGACATTCGTCCGAACATGATTTCAGAACTCCTGAAATGAGAAAATGAAAGTTTTCACATGAAAACATTTATTACAGCTGAAAGTTATTTGCACTTAGAATTATTACTATTATTATTGTAGTCACTCTGTAGTCTGTCCTGTAGACAGACACAGTAACAGGTTGTACATTGGTTTTGGATTGTGCAACTTTCTGTGAGTGTCTAGTTTCAGACGTTTGAGAGTAGCAGTGGAAATTGACCTATGGAAATTAACCTGAACCAGGATTGTTTCAGAACTCAGTGTTAGGAAGCCCCTTCCTATAGAAATACTGACAACCGTCATGGACCAGATCAGTTTACATGTAAGGTGAACTAGGGCACATGGTAGCCAACTGACTGGAGAGAAAGTATGAACTAGTTCTTCCCATTACCATTTCATGTGGAGATAAATGTGTGTCCCTATTAGTACTAGATCTCATGGCCATGAGTGCTATTGGTAATTCTTGTACCGTACTACAGTAAAAAAAAACTACAATAAAAACAGTGCATAGACTAGTCTAGAATAGATTACGTACAAAAATAATATACGGCGGGTACAATAATATTATGCGAGTTTTTAAAAACAGAGGTATCAGTAACGCCTAAAATGTCTCAGACATGCAAATATGCGCTGCCAACGTTAGGTTTTAAGTCATTGGTTTATGTGCACTATTTCACACGATGGTACGGAAATGTGCTCTGCATGGTAAAAGCACAGTTTGAGCAGAGGAACAATTCGTGTGATCACTCTAGCAGCAACACATACGTTGGGTCATTTCTCCATCTCCCGCAGAAAAGACATTACGCCTCTCATTTTTACATACCTTGTAATATTTGTCAAACATTCATAAATTCCAAATGAATAAATTCCATAATGAAATGTTCCACTGTTTTCTGATAGTACGCTAATGGACATATGGACTATTATCTGAATTTTGACACATCTTTGTTAAGTTTAATGTTTTTATTTATCACGGTCAATTTAACAGCGTTATACCTGAGTGCTGTTACGGCGATTATATGCTGAAGGTACAAGCACACAACCCGGAAACAAAAAAAAGCCAGAGAGGAATAAAAAGGACTACATATCCTAAATGTCAGCTCAAACGGTGTACTGCAAAATTAATTTGCATTAAAATAACATCCAAAACAACTTATTTAATATAAACGTACATTTTACATTTTTATACGAATACGTTGCCAGATCGCGCTCCTTACAAAACAAACATTTTTTCACTAATGATTTTGTTTTTTAATTATTTTGTTCAATATAATAATGCTTTTAACTGTCTTATTGCAAATAGCTTTGGATGTGTTAATTTTCTTTTGTACTAATAATTTGTGCAAAGGTTTTATTTATTTAGTAATAAATAAAAAAATATTTAAGTGTATGTGAATTTTTGAAGGTGAGGCTAAAAGTGAAATGTCAACAGCCACCTGCGTGCTGTTAAAGTAAGAGGCTGAAGGGGGTGATATTAATCACCGGCAAGTAAAGTGTCAATCACATTCAGTTCATTTCCGCTCAGGCTTTCTCTCTCTCTCTCTCTCTCTCTCTCTCTCTCTCTCTCACCTGCTTTGTAGAGCCAGGGTCTCTTGGCTGGGCTTCCAACGTCGACTTTTCCAATTAGGCACACACAAGACAAGTTATCTCGATATATGCGATCTGTTTTAGACAGGTAAATTAAAAAGAATTCCTGACGTGTTTAATCTCTTATGCTATGCCGATACACTGTAAGGCAATAAACCTTTGGTTTCATCATTTTTTATTTGACATTTTATTTTTTATTTATTAACTAAATAAACATAACAAATATTTTTAATGGAAACACGGCTAAATACAATTATTATTATTGTTATTATGGGACAGCTGATTTAATATAAAAAATCTGAACAATACTAAAATGAATGGATGAATTGTCATATTTTAATTTAAGTAGATTTTAGTTTTAATTTTAGTGGACTTTATTTTAATTAAGTGCAGTTTTTATTGTCAAATTTCACAGGCAGAATTATGTCTACCGAAGCTGTTTTCTTTGTGCGCCAGTTAATTCATCCAAGGGAAAGTTTCCATACGATTTTTTACCCTCCCCATATAATAAAAGATTTAAATAATAAGTCTACCACTGTGACATTCTTTAGACTTGGGCTATTTTTCATAATACTCTTTTGTGTGGCTGAGGAAACGAGGACTGAGGAATAGTCTGAGATTTCCCCCATTATTTGCACAGTTTTGGTGTTAACAGCTAGGTATAATGTGTGGGTAGATTCAGACAGTGGTTGTACCAAGTAACAGCATTGAAAATAAATGATCTCAAAGACAAGGAACTTGTTTACTATATCTAAAGAACGAAGGCCACAAATATTATTGACAACCTAAAATGTATGTATTTGGAAGCATGGGATAGCATTGAAATCAAAGAAATATGCAGGCATTTTTATGATGGATCCACCACTATTTTTTTCGAACATAATTAACTACATGCTTAAAATCAATTGTTTCCCGAGCCCAGTAAGGGTCCGTGGCTGCAAGCAGAGAGAGGCCTATTTTTGCACGTGTGAAAGCAGGAAATAGCCATACCTGTCATTCATTAAGACGACACAAACTCAATAGAGAGAGGAAGCTAGATTGGACCTCCTCGTTATACCTGCCGTGCAATTAGTATTACTTGTTTCTTTAATCCGTCTGTCTCCTTACAGTCATAATTGAACTTGCGGAGCAAAAGGGAAGCATGTAACAATCAAAAACAGATGCTGCCAGAGAATCGCATATTTGATTCTAAATGTAATAGGTATTAGTCCTTTTAATAATTTAATTATAGTTAATGGTTACTCTGTGCCTTGAAGCGGCCCTCATTTTACAGCGTGCAAATGTAATTATCATCTCCCGAACTAGCTAGAACTAGCTGAAGGGTTTTTCCATGGGATACAAAGTACATTTACATTTCCTAAATTGTGTAATTGACGTTTAACAGCAATGTATTCTCTTATCTATCTTATCTTTTCATCACTTGCCTTTTTATCTTATTTATCAAGCACTTTATTCAAGACCTCTGACTTACACTATGAGAGATAAAAAGGGCTGCCTTGTTGACTTGTAGGTGAATCAGCACACACTTGAACTGGAAAAAGGACTTGACCTTTGCCTTTATGTTGTCCTCCAGTGTTTGTCAAAATGACAATCCGGTTTTATAAAGGACGCGCGCAGGCCTGACATCTCCTTTTCTTCAGATGGATGTTCGCACTGAGAATGAATTCCGTGGCTCTGAATGGCTCCTAGATGTTTGTAAATGTTTTTGTGTCTGGTTTCTGTTTTCAATCAATATTAAGGCAGTGTGTGCTCCACGAGGGATTTCTGAAGAGGCAGTGGGGAAATATAATGCACGCGTAAAACTGGAACAGACATCTCACGTTTGTCATCTTATATTTGTTATAATTGTCGACAATGTAGATCATGTTTTTAAATAACGGTGCTACAAAGGTTCATCAAGGCGATTTGTTACAAAATAACAAATTTATGTGTTGCCAAAGACCCATCCAGTCAAAAGTTCTTAAAAAGAACAACTTATTCCTTGTTTATTGTCTGTAGAACCTTTAATCCACGACAAAAAAAACCTTTTTTTAAGGAACTTTGGGATACAGCTAAACGGTTCTTATATGGCATCTTTAGCATTTTCCTTTAGCTATTTTCTGATTTAAACATTGACGAACTAACTAAACTGATTTAACAAACGCTCACAAACAGTAGAACTAGCCGCTTTGATGTTTCTTTTCACATTAAGTCTATTTAAACAAGTAGAGAGGTGCCTACATTAAATAGGGGTGGACGGGGAAAATCTGACTACGCAAATGAAAATAGCTTAGAGTAATAAATTAAGAAACAAATGATTAATTAGACCATAACCCTTCAAATTAAAACCAACATTCTGGAGATTTATAAAAAAAAAGGTTGGCGCTCAGCTTCTGCCTGTTTTTTTCTTCTAGTGAACAGAATACGTGTTAATGATGTTAATGTCATGTTTTGTAATCGATAAATTATAGATTAAAAATGTCAAGCGAGCAACTCAAAAAACGAATGTTTTGTATTTGTTGAATGTAGAATTTAGTAGAACGTGTTACCATATGCTACACGTTATATTGCATGTAATATAAGCAGTTCTTATTACAAACATTTAAACACTTGGGTGAATGTAGATCGCACAAAAACTACAATAAAACTGCAAATCTAGTGCATATGTAAATAATAATATGCGGGCGCACTTGCAGCGAGTGTGTGCGTGTGTGAGAGAGAGAGCGAGAGAGAAAGAGAGAGTAGTTGTAGTAATAACTTGATGATTGCTCGTGTAGCTCAAACAGAGAGACATGAAAGCTGACATTAGACAACAGCCATCAGAGACCAAGATGAATCTCTAGTTTTGATACCAAATTAGCCATAATAAAATTCTGACTTTTCAATTTGATCGTGACGTCATTTTACTTCTGCGCTTGTCTCCAACGTCTAAACAATTTTGGATGTGCATAATTCAAAAAAGAAATTATTCTAATTGTATGACATCCGTCATCAATTATGTGGATTCTCACAGTCCAGTAATATTAAGAACATCTAAAAGCTGGAACACAAAAGCTCCTTCTGTCCATAACTTTGTTCTTTTTACTCAGTACAGACCAAAGAATTTTAAAAATGGTGTCCAGGAGATGAACATTGTTGGGGTGACAGGATGACAATGAGGACTAAAAGCGTGCTGGAGCTGATATGCCAATGCTAGAAAGAAAGAGGACGGGAGGGGGCTCTTTTTAATTCATAGAGCATATGAATTTGCCATGGATTTCTAAAGGAAATTAAGCCTTCAGTGATCACAATTGTGCAAAAGTACATTGTTAATGAAAGTGAAACATTTTGCCATCTATGGAAAATTAGTGGTGTTTATAGAAGTTTAAGAAAGGTAAAGTGAAGTAGTTTAACAGAGAAACAAAGTAGTTGCATACTGAAAACGTTAAAAAAGTGGAAAAAGGAAAGAAAAGGCCTCCTTCCAGACTATATTCTTTCCAGTGTACAGAACCTGCTGCTCCAACAAAGAGTTGAAACGTTGAAAAGCAGCTGAAGTGACTAAAACGTGGACATCAACAGAATAGACAATATTTGTATTCATTTAAGAAACGAGGGGTTTGAGCAACAAGACAAAACCAGACATAGACAAAACAGCTACCATGAATGCCGCCATTGTCAGTAGCTTTAAGATTCTGATTCACCATATCATAACCCCCGCGAGGAAGAAAACATCAATATTCCAAAGGAAAGGAGATGTTTCTATGGAAAACCAAAGAATTTTAGCGGATAACAGATCTGGTGGAGAAATAGGAGGGAGAAAAAATGAAAGAGATCAAAGGCTGAGCTCTTGGGAGCGTGGATGCGTCTGTGAATCAAAGATAGACGATGTTGACTTTTAAGTACTTGGCAAGAATTGGACGGGCGCCTGAGCCCCGTTTCCAGGACATTCTCCAAAGAAGAGCCAAAGCAGTCTAGACTTTCTATGGCACAAGAGACTGAGCGCAACTGTATCCAACCATTATGCGTTTTAAACCAAAAACGCTTTAGGATAACACTTTTTTAGGACACGCTTTAGAACAACTCTTACAGACGAACACCTGCATGTGTTATTGCACATTTATCTATAGTCTATGTAATTTAAAGCATCACGATCGTTTTAATTTAAAAATAATTTTATAATGTCTGATTTTTATTTGTAATTAAAGTGTTTTACATTTTCTCTTGACATTTTCTCTTTTATGGGGACAAAGCCTACACACTTTATGTAAATAGTCACAGACTTCCAGCCCCAAACTATATTTCAGCATTTGCCATATTATTCAAAAACGCTGAATTAAATTTACAATGTTAAACATTAAAATGTTTTAATTTATCTGCTTGTCCCACAAGGTGTAAATCTTTCTCCAGATCGTTTATTTGTGCATGTGCAAGTTTGTAACACACGCGTCTTTAATTCGTTGTAGAACGGTGCTAAGTAAACAGAAGTGAATGTTTTGTCAGACCACAACAGCTGCCCAGCCCACCATTATACCGAGATAGACTGACCGCAGCCAGCTCAATGCACAAGAACAGAGCAGGATGTTCAGCTTTTAGATCCTCCAATGAAGAGACTGTCAGCAGGGTTCACAGTGTATGAGTAAAACAGCCTTTCAGAAAGAGTGAGTGATAAAGAGTCTCCAGTAAACACAAAGCAGCCTTATATAATCTCCGGTACAAGGCAACATGATTTGCATGAAATTGATTATTGGAAATATTGTCTATATCACGTTACCAGATTTGTTGTTCTAAATCTATTTTGAGTCGCACAGTTTAGTTTTGATCAAACCATATTTAACTGTAGACATTTGCAAAGTGTTTTATAAAGAAGTTTCGATAGTGCGCTTGAATGATCATGTTCATGAACCCTGTTAAATAGATCGACAAATACATTTTTCTTAATAATTTTTATGTTTTTAAGTTTTCAAAGTAAATGTAAAAACATGTTTTTGAAGAATTGCTCTGCTGTAGCATACACGATTCACTTACAAACGAAATAGTCTGCATGACACAAAATATATTGGAATCATTGCAGCCAGTGCTCGAAGTACATTCAGAGCCAGCATGTTTTGCGTACACTCGTAAAAAAACAAACAAACAAATAAGGTGTTCTGCATGCTCAATTCAATGCAAATTGTGCATGTTTCACGGGAAGATTCACATGTTTCACGGGAAGATAAAAGGACAGAGTTAAAATCTCAACCAACATGACAAGTCAACACAGCACATTCGCGAGAAAGTAAGGAATATGGTTTAACAAAACAAACAAATAAACGTATAAAATTGCTAACTTATAAACACATATAAACATTACTAACTGAACAAAACTAAAAGCTTTAAACAAAGAAGTTAAAAATGTGAAAAATGTAAAACTTTAATTAATTAGATACTTTTTAATATAATTATGTGAATTTTAGTTTTCGTATTAAAATATTAAAAATGTTTTCACTCTGCCACCCTTTTTAAAAACTATGCTTACAGATTGTCTTTATAAATTACCATTTCAGTTTCTTGTCTGAAATAGAATAGTAATAATAATGTCATCAAATAAAGTATGCACTCAGTGTACCACCTATTGCCTCCATGGTAGCAGTAGGCGTAGGAGAGGGTGGGTGTTTGAGACTTGAGGGCACAATGAATAGCAACAATCGTGCACTCCCTGAACAGCAGTGACAGGTATACTAAAGCTGTGATGACTTGTTGAACAGTGTTTTGCAGGTTTTAGAATTTACACTGATGGAGGAGACGTGTGGTGCCTGGTTCCGTATGGCACTCCTCAGGCGCAACCCGCTTCAGCCAGGCCTGGAATGATGCCCCATGCAGGGTCTGGAGGTCTACGAACGACAGGGGAAGAATACGACCCTGTTGTTTCAGATTGGCCTCTCGATTTATGCTCGTCACAGTTTAAAGGGCTTGTCATGTCAGCAGACACATAGGTGTTGACAGCCATACTAGACGGACTCACGCCCATACTGTTATGGTACTGTTATTCTCATTGCAGGGTGTTGTTCATGCCAAGTCTATAACTCCCAGAGCACTGACTTATTTAAAACACCACATCAACATGAAGCTGGAGAATGTGATATTTTGCTTGCCTTCTTTAATAGACATGGGTTCAAGTTGTGCTTTTGTTATTAAAGTATTTAAAAATATATTGCAACAGTGATCTAGTAACAAAATGTGGTGATAACCAATAGTTTTTTCTTTTTAAATTGCAAAATATTGGTGAACTGTGCAGGATCTACATGTTTAGATTACTATGGGCAATGAGTCTCTCATAAATGATGATGGAAAAAGGCATAGATGGATTTCTCACCGAAACATCTTGCACTAAAAATCTTTGTTGACTGTGCAGTCCAAAGATCAGAGATCAAGAAGGCTCACAGCATACAGAGCTGCTGTCTCAGCCCTCTCAGCAGTTGCAGTGTTTTTACAGAAGTCCCCATTTTCATATATACTGTATATATCTATCTAT
>JBAJNP010000023.1:3360-206218 GCA_036877545.1 Yasuhikotakia modesta
CAGACACACACACAGGATTGCCCTCCAGCAATTACATCATTTTGAATTTATTGTCTTTGAAATAGGGTCTGATTTGCGTGAAAATAGAAGCCCACCATATCACGAAAGACAGATAAATTAGCTGTATGCCAAACTATCGTAAAATGTTTCATTGCTAAGTGGTATGTAAGCAACTAGAGAAATAGGGCAGATAGGATGAAAACATTTTTGCCAACCAAGCTGGATAAATCTCAAGGAAATCTTTACTAACACATTGTATTTGTTGTTCATTTATCCCCCGTTTGAAATGAATGAGATCCCATTCCACAGTGCTAATAATAACTCTTCTGCATAATAATATAGCAGGACTCTGTGTCCACTTGTAAAAATGCTTATTATTTGCATGTTTTTCTAAAAAATCTTTTTTTTCTGTAAAAAAAAATAATCTCATGATCCATGTTATTTCAGCATGATTTGAGAATATTCCTTGTGCATCATATGTGTGCATCAAACAATGTGTCTTGCACTGACTAGTATGACTTACAAAATAACATTTCTTGGTTTTACATACCTATATACTGCAACATTATTTCCACTTTTAGATTAGATTTTTATATTTTCAATGTGGACTCCAGCTTTCCATCCCACTGTTCTGCATATGCTGTGCTGGCTTACATTCAACTCTTGAACCCCACTTCACCCCTAAGTTGATTAAACATCCACATGAGGTTTGACTGCTGTCTATACCTGCTGCACTCATGTGTTATCCTGCTATGGCCTCTACGGTTATATTTTCATACATATATAACCTTCTCTCTTCTATCTGTCTTGCTTTTTGTGCTCCACAAAAATCTATCCAACCTGCTTTCATTTAGCACCCATGCAGGAATGAGAAAAAATGAAAAACAGAAACAGGGATGATGAGTGATGCCGTGCATATGGTTGACCACACTGTTAAAAATTTCACAGACAGATTTATTGGACAGCTCGACCTAAGATGAGCTTAGGTGGGAGTGAAGCTATGAGAAAAGCAAGTGGGTAGACAGGGATTAGAAAACAGAACACTCAAATATGGAAAAATCGTGAGGAAAAGAGAGGGAAAAAAAACACTAATCATTTGCTTATTTTAACTAGCCATTCAAATATTACAGCGCTGATTTGACACGTCTAAGCCGATATAATGTGGAATTTGACACGATAGAACTGTGTCCATTACCATGAAGACATCTTGAAGTGATCTGGGTCAGCATGAGCGGTGGTATACACTACAACAACAGACCAGACAATGAGACTATACTTACACCATGTCAAAGATCACAAGATCACTTCTGAAGATTTTTGTGCTAATGATACACATTTTCCACAATCATTTCCCTTTGATCTCAAATTAAACACCAAAAAACATCAAAGTGTTCCAAAGCTGGATGTCCTCACCACATTACCTCAGATTACCACCATACATCCGTTCATACCAGTCACACTGTTGTTGCTGAGCAATCAAAGATGACCGAAGAAGCAATGATTCAGTCTCGGCAAAGTATAAAATGTACAAAAGCACTGATTCATTCTCCTGTAGGTCTCTCGTGCCCACCACGCATGTCATTTCCTCAGCTTTCCTGCCCACTTCCACCTACACGTCTTCACTTTCACACTCTCCTTTCTTTCACCACCCTCCAGAGGGATGAGTAAGAGATATATGGACATTTCATCAGACAGTTAGAGGAGGGAAGGTCAAGAAGCTTGCTGTGAAAATTAAGAGCTGAGATATCTCTCCTCTTCCCTCATCGGAGGGAGGCACGAAAACAGCAAAAACATGCTGTGCAGTGGGGGGGATTTATCAAAAAAGGGAGTATTACTCATCCTGCAGTTACACAAATATTAAAAGAAACTCACAGATTTAACACATTTTTCTTGCCTCTATCACAAACTCTGGAGGCAGGAGCTCAGTGTAATCACATTGAGATTACTTTGCAGATATTTGAGTTACTTTCAATTGAAAGGTATCCATCTGAGGGAAACTGTGGTGCTTTATAAATCTCTCCTGAAAAACCTTCAGAATGTATTCAATTAGGGCATGATACTGGATCAACATACTTCATCCTATCAGCCAATCACTGCCTATTGCCTTATTTAAAAGGCGTAAGATTGGGTGTAAGAGTTATGGTTGGGATGAGGAACAGCACCTTTATTAACTGCCCACTGTTGTTAATCCAGGAAAATGTCCTAACTGGATAACTTACATTGTGTGTTAACACAATGCATAGTAATAAATAGTGGTTAGTTCACAGCAATTGGCAATGGATTAATTGTATAAAATAATATGTTAAATAATCCAAATGTCTGTTCCTACCTTGAATTCCTGAAGTTGCTCTTTGATAACTTCCACCTCTGTCCCCACAATGGCCTGTGTATTCAGCACGTCTTCTGCCCGTCCCATCAGCCCCTGCAGCTCAGCCAGATGGTTGTAAAACTCTTTAACACGATCCTCTGCTGCTTCTATGAGTGCCAGGCGGCCCTGGCCCCTCTCGGCCAACTTGCCTGCTTGTCTGCTCAGGGCATCAGTCTCTCTTCTGAGGGCCAGTAGGTCTGGGGAACTCCCCTCTCTGCGAAGCATAGTGGAGCATTCTCCACCATGAACCTCAAGCTCAGTGCGGAGGGCATCAAGTCGGCTCAGGAAGCCCCTGACTGCATCAGCCTGTGAGGCCAAAGAGTCTGCATCACGTCCTACAGGGCTAAGACTGTCCAGCTCATCGTCTAAATCAGCCAGGCGGGAAAACACATCGCGCACACGTGACTGAACCTCTCCCACACCCTGTAACCGAGACTCCAGCGATGAGCAGCACTGCTCAGTCTGTGGGAGAAACAGAGTGGATATGATTGTCTGAAAGTACAACATATTACTAAATTAAATAATGATATAAGGCCTATTTATTTCGCCAGAGCATATTTCTTTATGTCAAGCACACTCTTCTACTATAACTTAAAAGCATACTTTTAAAAGTCACAGCATTTGAAAAATGCATATCAGGAAGCATCTATCATAATTCAAATGTATTATTTTAAAATTGCTGACATGAGAGTGTTATGGTGTTGTCTGAATTGGTCTGGCCCACTTTATTTTTCTCCCATTTCCCCGACCAGTACAATGTACAAGCACAGACAATTTTCAACAGCATTTTTAAAAATATGCTTACTGCACTTTTAAAGTCTTGATTACAAATCTATGACTACACACTCTTGGGAATGTGTGAGACAAATCTGGACCACCAGCCAGAATAAGATTGTGTCTTACTTCAGCAAGCATGTACATGCACAGGCTAAGGATGAGGTTATATATAACATCCTGTCTACAGACTTAGTCATGACACATTCCAAAGGCTACTGATCATGTGCAGATTCTCTCACCTTCTCAGTAACTTCTTCAAACTCTCTTTCAGTATCACAAGCCTGCTGTAACAGCCTCTGGCCACCATCTTCGCTGGATCCAAAGATCTGCGGTGCATCCTGCACCAGCCCCTGAGCCAAATTACGCAGGTACACAACCTGTGGTTGTACAGAGTTTAACAACTCCTGCTGGGTACGCAGACGTTCCAGGCTTTTATTGCTACAAGCTTGTGGTCCTAGTGCCTCCTGAACCTCGATCTGATGTTTGGCTGCCTCCAGTCTTCTTTCTACAGCCTGTCTCCCATCTTCAAACTCCTTTAGTCTGCTTCCCAACTCCTCCAGCTGCGCCGTATGTCCCTGCAGTTGCTCAGATAGTCTGTCCACTCTGCGGTTAAGCTGGGCTTTCTCATCCCTCACATTCTCTTCACCGGCACAGCCTTGCTCAAGCAGCTGATCTGCTGCAGCATTCAGGGAATCTAAGAGAGGACGACGGCGATCCAAGTCCAAGGTTAACTGTCTAGCCTTTTGCAAAGCCTCTTCCAATGCAGCAGAATCCAGTGATGGGTGGATCTCTGTCGCCCTCTTTTCAAATTCATTCACCAAGGGTACAAGGTCTTCACGATGGTGTTGGTACAGCTCAGCACGGGACAGTGTCTCTTTTATTCGGTTGTGCTTCTCAGTGGATTGTTGGTTCAAGCCCTCCCAATCTTGTCGTAGGGTGTTAAGTCGAGTCTGTAGGGCTAGTCGCTCATCTCCAGCAGGGAGGGATGCCACAATTGATGCTCCCTCAGCCTGGAGGAGCTCATAGGACCCACGTTGCTGTGCAATGGTTTTTTGAAGATCCTCGTGCTGGGCGAGAAGCGTCTTCAGTGCATCAGGTTGGTAAGGAAGGGGTTCAGAAATAGCAGCTGTGTGATTCCCAGTCTGTCCGTCCAACCAGCCACGAAGCTCATCAAACATCTGCTGGAACTGTTGAGTGCTGGACAGGGCAGTCTGCAGTTGGGACAAGCCATCAGCTAAAAGGCAGGAGTTAGAGCCTTGGTTACTATTATATACTTATGCAAAGGCATAAAATAAAATTATTCATACTGTACAAGCCCTATAACAAAAAATACTCACCAGCCCTTTCTTCTAGGCTCTTGAGAGGACCACTCACACCCTCCAGTCTCTTACGCAACTCATCTCTGAGATACGGTTCAGCCACAATTGTGCTAAGCTCTGCACACAGCTGCTCAGCCTGGGCCAGCTGACCCAGTCTCTGTTCCAGCTCAGCACGAATCTCCCCTGTTTCCTGAAGCCTGTGGCGCAGGGCCTCTGGCTGAGCACTCAGAGATGCCTGCGCATCCAGTCTCTCCCCCAGATTAGACACACTTTGTGACAGTTCCCTGAGGAGGGCCAGGTAACGCTCGCTGGTCCCCTGCGCCTGGTCGATTTTCTGGGAGCGACTAGTGAGGCGAGAGGTGAGATCCTCCCACTGTCGTGAAATGTCTGCCAGCTCCTGTCTCACCTCCTCTAGGTCTTTTCCATCTCCAGAAGCATCATTTGCAGTTGGGGAGAGGATTCCCTCTGCTGCCCGTGTCAGCTGGTCAAACTGGGGCTGGCGAGTCTCAAATTCCCGTAGCATGAACTAATGTGGAGAACATAAGAGGCTTATGAGTTTAAATGTACAAAATTAGTAATTATAGACTTTGAATATTTTGTTAACCTGCACTTGCTGTTTCTGTGTGTTAAGCATGTTGGGGTCGATACTTAGTGGGCCCAGTACACTCATCATTAACTCTTTTTCCCGCAGCCATGGGCCTAGTTGATTGGATGCTGAGGCAAAGTTACCCAGCCTATCAGCACAGGCCTCCAATTCAGTCTGCCTCTGTGCCGCAGTCTGATTGGCATTCTTCCACCGTGAGTCTATGGGAGAAAAATGGGCTTGTTTAAGAAAGTCTTAACCAGTATGAATGCTTCCATAAAACCATAGTAACATTACTGCTTTAAAAACTGTGACACTGAAACACTAAAATTCTAGGGTAACATGATGGATCGTGACTCTGAAACATTTTTGAAAAACTAAACATAGCAAGAACCACAGACTGTGATGATATTGGACACACAGCGTTCTGGTTAAGGGAAAATATTCCAGGCAACACACAGAATGAATTGTGCAGAACATTGTTTTGAATTTGTAATGATTTCATTGGAAGGACTATTCAAGTGCGCCAGGCATTTGCATACTTTCTAAATGAGGCACTCTGAGATTAAAAAGTTCACATTATAAGTTACACGTTGACAACAACAGAATGGTTTAAATGTTATTAAAAGAAGTTCAGGATATTTGACCTGTAAAAGACAAGGTTTGTGCCCTACTTGGAGCTCTAGTTAATTTCTGCTTTCCATTTCCTGTATACAACTCTCGACCCATGACCAGCAAATGAATATTAATGCATCGTTTTATGAAGTACGTCATTAAACAGTTACAAAGTAATTGCTCTAGGGACAAAGCCCATTAAATTGAAGTGTATTTATAAACCTTTCAAGCAAGAACACCACAGTTTAAAGAGTTCAAAGAACTTAATTAAAGACTCCTGCTGTTGCTTTCTTTACTGACCTATGTCTTCAAGCTGACGTTTCCATGTCTCTGCTTCAGGAGAGTCTGGATTTTCTGTAATGAGCTGCTTTAGAATATTCTTGAGATCATCCACTTTCCCAGAATGCTCAGCGAGCTCTGAGATTAAAGCCTGGACAAAGACATGTGTCTGTCATCCTACTGACAATATAATCACATACAGTAGAATGATAGCAACACTCAGAGAAAATTACAGGCATTGTCCATACTTGTTTTAAGCTGCTGCTGCATATCTTCTCATCCACACAAGTGCTTTGAAATAGTGACACAACAAACTAAAATACAGTTTAAAAATAATACCTTTGTCTCTTGGGCCTGAGCTCGTACCACCTCTGGACGAGAGGGTGAGGCTGTCTGCCCTTGGTGCAGACATTGTTCACGAGGACCCAGCCACTGGGAGAGAGCCTCAGTGCCCTGCCTGGCTTTCTGCCGCAGGTCAAACAAGGCCTCCTGTCTACACTTTCTTTCCTTTAAGTCACTGCCCAGCTGCTCATACTTGCTGTTCACATCTGCCACTGCCACCTGGATCTCTGTCAAGTCTGAGGGTAAGAGGTATGAAATGCTGATGTAAGTACAGTCAGGCAGGCCAATGACCAGGCCAAATACTTTTGAAACTGCATCATGTAAAAGCTAAATCTAATTTCTGGCACTTTGCATGAATCGGGTACAAGTTTGGTGTCCTGTTTCGTTTTTATTGGAGGCAAAGCACTGGAGGCACTACACCACAGATAAAATCCATTGTGGTTGTGAGTTTATCTAAACTGTTAGACTGTAACTGTTGAATAAACTGTTATTATAACTGCTATAACATAAAACCTGTATGAAAAGAAGTTATTTTTTAACATTTTAAATGCATTCCCCTGTTAACAATTGTAATTTTGGCCTGTCCCCACTCAGTGGTCTTGATGTTGCTGACAACAAATGTTTGGATTACAACTGTCACAATTTTTTCTTCATTACAATTTTTGTTTTTAATTAAAACCCAAGACGTAAAACTGGCCCAATCTAAAGTCCCACAAGAAGAAAAGCAAATATTATTTTTTTTCCCTTTCTTTATTACTTACTGTGGACCTGTCCCAATATCTGAAAGTACTTTTTACAAACAGAAGCTGAGGATTTAGCATTTTAATCATAAATGACTGGACACATTGGCCACATGCACATGGATAGACACCAATCTGCACATTCTCTGAAAGCAAACAAACTGAACAGGACAAGCAGCAATGAAAAGTACAACAGGGAGAGTAAAAAGCTTCTAATGGATGTAGAGGCTTCACAGCTCATTGGCTAAAGGTGTGAAGGAAGCTCACCTTTACAGGTGTGAATGCCATTAACACTGCTGGGACTTGAAGCACCATTGAGGTGGGAAACACCTGGGAGAAACACACACACACTCAGACACTGGCACAATAATTCACAGACATAGTGAGCAGTACATACAAACAAGAAGCTGAACACACACATAGCGACACAAGTTTTCTCAAACTCAATTCAGTATCTGTACACTGTCTGATAGACAGGAGACTACTTCTGACCTCTGTTCACTTAAATACATGATACTACAGTTGAATGACTACTTGTTTTGCATTTCTTGTGTATTGCTTTTTCCATTCTAGAGTAATTTATTTTTCTGATTTATGATCTGATTTTTATTTATATAATATAACTGTGTTCAACTTAAGCATTGATTAGCATATTAATGTTATTGGGTATCTTGTTTTAAGGTGAAAGGGAAGGGAACAGGAGTTGGGAAAACTCTGAATACTCTAAAATTTGTCCCAACCCTAAGACATACACACATATACATACATATACATAGAAGTGGGGATCTGGGGACCAGATATTAGTGACATCACAACAGAATCAATGCTAGCAACAGACAAACAGAGCATTTGACCATAACATCCACATTACTGTGTTCTTACCAGCCTTGTTCTTTGGAGCTGTGATGTTAATGATCAGACTCTCCAGCTGAGAACTGTTCTTGTTTAACTCCTGAACTTGGCCTCCTTGGGTTTCCCATTCTGTGAGAAGATTCTGCAAGAAGAATGAGATGGTAATTAAAGCTCGCCGCTCTATAAACGGACACTGGTGCACTTCCACACACTGTAAATAGTGTGATGTCCAGTCCTACTTTAAGCTGTTGTGCTCGTCTCTGCAGGCCTTCTGTGCTGAGGTTGGGCTCTTTGGAAGGCAGCTGCTCCTGCACTGCCTGCAACCACCTGAGGAGGGAGCCAGAGCGCGAACGAAACTCCGCCAGTTGCTGTACACAGCTCTGAATGGAATTAAATCTGTGAAGGACGTGACATAGGTTAGATGAATACAAAACCTTTTGTGTGTATGAAAGTTTTTAATGTGAGAATTACTAGGCATATCAGATTTTCCTTGTTTGTTGACATTTTTCACAAATATTTTTATGGCACTGAGGTGAAAATTATATTTTGTTTACAGCTGAGATCAACAGCAGAAAAATGTACTGTAATCAAACACAACCTGGTATGTATGGCCAATTATCCCTTCTATTAATAACACAACACAGGGGATGCCTATTTTAAGAAATGTTGATAGATCGGGAGTTTGCATGGGACATTAAGCAGAGCCAGTCTCCACTCCAGACTCTTATATGGCTGCACACCATTTACTATTGTTAACAGAAGTCAGGGTCGAAGGTCATGTCCTAACATGATATTAATCACGATCAGTTTATATTACAATAATCCCACTTCCCCTAAGAAGTATCCCAGGAGTTATGTGGAGTCAGATTGCTCTCTGTGGGTATCTGAAATGCTTGGGGCACCAGTGAGTCATTTTAAGAAGAAATATGTCAGATTGCTTTTCATAACGAAACAGTGCTGTTAAATTAGGTTAGCTAGATGCTATTTTTATTTCTAACACAATACTAGTCCTGTCCATACTGTCTTCTTGAGATGTTTTGAGGTGTTTTTGCCATGTCAAATATTAAAGCAATTAGAGTTGACAGGGCATCACATTTTTAGACTAAAGCAAAGCACTATTTGGACATGAGTGTTATTTTAATGACATTTAAGATTTTGCAATTACTTTACATACAAGAAGCTGGATGTGACTAAACTTATGTGATGTCCCCTGAGGAACAATGCTAACTTGATCTGTAAGAGGTGAAGGAGAAAAACAGATGTGTTTGATTTGGGCAAGATTAAACATTTACCTCTATCTAACCTCTTCAGAGTAAACTTGTGAATAGGATATGACAAAGAACAGCTTGAAAAAATGACTTATTCTATTTGTGGTTGTAGCCACTTTGGACATGGGGAGGGGCATGTCTGCTTCCAGTATTTAATTAAAATTCTAACTAAATATAGCCTTTAAATGCTTGATTAAAAGATTTAATTGCTTATGTCCTTACATCTGGGGAGAGAAATTATTTGTGTTAACTCTCTCCACTCACCTCTCATTGGCATTAGATTCCAGGTGTACAAACTCCTCAGAAACTTCTTTGGTTGTGTCCTGAAGGCTTTGGATGTTGGCAAGAATCCCAGATTGGACCAATTCTGAACCAAGCTCAACAAATGACTTTAACTGACTGGACTCCTGAGAAATGTCAGATTTCACCTCCTTTAAAAAAAAAAGAAAAGATACTGACTTGTCAAATCAGTCCAATAAACAATATTTAGTAGCCACAGAGGCCAAAACCTTTTTCTCTAACCTCTATAGTCTGTCTGTAGTCTTCCACCCTGCAGTCTGGCTGGCCTACAGGTGCAAGAGCTTTTTCTCGACTCTGTGTAAAGCTTCGAAGGTCTGCATTCTGACGCTCAAAGCTCTCCAACTTGGGCAAAAGCCCTCGTAACTCCGTCTCTCTTTGGGCTTGCTTGGCCTGGGCTTCAGTGTAGCGCTGAGTCAGGTCCTTTATTGCCCCCTGCAGGCCAGAAGCAGTTGACGCATCTGCAGACTTCAACAGCTTAGACACAGAGTCAAACGTGGCATCCACACTGCCCTGTCTTGAAAGTAGCTCCTGACGTATTTTCTGGTGGAAGAAAAGTGATAGTTTTGTTTGTTTGTTTCAAAATTTGATGATTTTGAGAAATTATGGAACATTGACTGAATACCTGATTCTGCGTCAGGGCATCCTGAACTGCTTGAGCAGTAGGTTGGACTGGGCCAGAAGACAAAGGCAAGCTGTCCAGCCATGCCAGCAGAGCTTTAAGACCCTCCTGAACACTGACAGACTGGGCAACAGCCGTTTGGAGCTGCTCAGCTCTTAGTGACACAGAATCAGAGAGAATTTCAAAGCGTTTTTCCAGGGTATCTGAAATAACAGAGAGGAACTGAATTATATGACAATGATAATGTGCATTCAGTCAGACAATAAAATAAACACTGATAAAGGTCACATATGACAATAAAAGGGCTTATTTTGCTGTAATAGCTAGTTAACTCCCCATTCCCAAACAAGGAAATTACACGGCTATTCAGGAAACTGCATTTAATTACATGCGGGCCTGACAATGTATTATAAAGTATGACAATTCAAAATATTTCAACAAAATGTTAAACTGCCAATCAGTTGTAGCATTTTGAAACATAAATTCTGGACAGATTTAATGACATAAATCATAGCAATGCAAGTAAGCAAGATGTTATTTGCTGACATTGAGAATGACCTGTGGTGTTGTTAATATCTGCTGTTCTGAGAGTAGGAGACTCTTGAGTGCTGACAATCTCTTTTCCAGATCTTTTGACTTTTTCAAGTTGTACCGTACGTTCTGCCAACTCATCCTGCAACAACTGAGAAGAGACCACACAAGATAAAAGATGATGAATTATCAGAAAGACTACCAATGCTCACTAATGATGACTTTGCTGATGGTTGCCAGTTGCACATCATCTGACCTGCACAGCAGTGAGCGCACGTTGCAGCGCCTGGGTGTCCGCCTGCTCTCCGCTAGGTTTAAATATGCTCTGATTCTGTTCCTGAGCTTTTAGCCAGGTGTCTAAAGAAGCAACTTCAGCTTGGTACTGCTGGTATCGCTCCAGCAGACCTGAGAGACGGGTACCAAGTTCTGAGGACTGACCAAAGGAAAGCACAGGTTTCAACATATCAGCCTGCACATAATCATGTCAAATTAGATTGAGATAATGTAGTACTTGTGTTTTGTAATCACCTTGCTGTGTAATGAATTGTAGCGCTGTGTAGCATCTTGGAGCTTTTCGCTCACTATTTGCTTGGTTTCCTCCAGTGCTGGATCTATACTGCCCGCCCTCTCCAGGGCTCCCTGGACTGAGTCCAGAACCTTCTGACCAGAGATAGTCACAAAACGCAAGTCTGCTTTGTGACAGATGATGTCCTCTGCAAGCTGTAAAACACAAAGAAGCAGAAGCTCTCAAATTGGTTGTTAGTCTGCCTGGTGTACAAACAAGTAGAATCCAATGATCTCAATGTTCTGATTGGATAAGCACTATTATGCTGTAGGGTCAAGTTATTAAATGCAGAATAGGTGTTGATGCACAAATGTGGCTACTTTTTATCATTTATGAACAGAGCAAGAAAAGCCCTGGTTTTCATGATTTCTATCTATATAAAGTACTGAGGTAAAACATAAACACCATCATCACTATCCTATGATACCTTTTTATGCTCCTCCATCCTGTCTTTCAGGCCTTGTGCATTAGTTTCTCTTTCCCCAAGTGAACGTAGCTCCTGTTCGTTCTGATCTAGCCATGTTCCCAGGTTACTGTGCTCCTGGACAAACTTGGAAAGCTCATCTCTGAGGGCATCAGCCCGCCTCAGTTTGTCCTGACAGCTCTGGAGCCTCTCCTGATGCTGACTCTGCAGCTGGTCCAGCTTGGCCCGCAGGCACTGCTTCTCCTCTGGTGGCACACTGGAGTCAGGTTGTTCCAGGAGGGAGTGGACAGACTGGGACACCTGCTGAAGTTGACCCTGCTGAGCTTGTAACTGCTGCAGCTCAGCCTGGTGTAATCGACAAAATGCAAAATGTCATTGTTATGTACACTAAATATTGAACTTTAAGAACCCAACTTTCAAACAGATTTTAAAATTGAATAACCTAACTGAACTTTGCAGCTTACCCTGAGATTGCTATAACCAGCTGTATAAATTTAAACTAGATTAAACTGGTTACAAAACATCTGAACTCTATTTGATGCTGAATGATGCTCTATTTATGACTGGTCAATTAAGTATGATTGAAAATCTATGATTGAAGAATCTGACCTGAAGCATATCATTGTGAGAATTTAGAGCATTCTCTTGCAGTACAGATGAGGGAGAATCAGAGACGGTCTCTTCAAGTGATCTTCTCTTTGACTCGTCCAATGATGTAAATTCTCTAAACAGTGTGTCTATTTTTTCCTGTGTCACCTGCATCTGCTCCTCTGCTTTTGCCTACAAGAGAAGCAATGACTATTTAAAACAGGATTTCAAAGTATAACGACACATTAAACAAGTAATAATGAGAACTGCATACTTTTTGTGTGTTCTGCTGAACTGTCATGGCAATCGCGGAGTCCACTTGACCAAGTGAGGTCTGGATTGAGTTTGTAAGCGAGATGTGCTGCTCCTTCATTTGTGAAAGTGCCCCTTGTAGTTTGGCCCTCTCTTCAGCACTCAAACTGTCCCCCCGATCGGCAAGGAACTCCTCCACCGAGTGCATGGTCTCCACCAATGAGTCACTTTTGGTCTGAAGGTCCTTCTCCACCTCCTATTTTTACAGGGTATAGACAGAATGTAAAAAAAGCTATGAGAAAGATTTCGTAATATAAAATTAATCTAAATTTAGGTTTTGTGTAAGATCAAGATGCAATTTTTTTAATGATTCATCAAATTAATACTACTCAGTCAAGTTTTCTGAAGTAAACATCACATATGTCTCTATCTCACCTTCAGTTTATTTTGCTTCTGTTGTAATGTGCTCACATCATCTGACTCAGTCCCCACTCTCTGATTGGCCAGGAGGCTGGCAGCACCAGCCAACCACATCGTGAGATTCTCCACTTTTTGAGAGCATTCTGTCTTCTGCTGCTGCACAACCTACATCCCACCATTGAGAACAGCGGTAAGAAAAGCAGCAACAACCAAAATTTCCAAGATTTCTTTGTATTTGATCAATTAAAACCATAATGAGTTAGAGTTGATCACAGCATTCATTGTGATTTCATTATAGTACCAGCAGTATAAGTTTCAAAGTACAATTTGTACATCTGTCAGGATTACACACAGATTAACAATGTACACTGGTTGAGCATGTGTCCAAAGTCACCACACAAATATCCAAAACTAACACTCTCTCAACAGGCCAGCAAAGCAAACAAAAGACCACAGACAAATAACAAAACGTCTCAGTTTGACATTTTCCTCTCTTTCTTGAAAGACAGGAAAAAACAAGCACGCTACACAGTGGGGCTACTTTTGAATCTTTAGTCTTTCCAAATAAGTCTTCTGTGGCAATCTGTAAGAGCAAGGCAGACAGGTTAATACACACGTTATGTTCACTTACAGCTGGCTAAACAAGTGGCAACAAAAAGCATTAGAACAACAAATTATCAGCAATATTTGCACAGCAAAAAAAACTGAAATGCAAATTTTACATGCATGTCAAAACTACTTTGATTTTACAAATGCATGCTTCAGCAGTGTGGTTAACTTTTGGTATGCTTGGCACAATGCAGGTATCTGGTTTTCTTAAGTATGCAATATCTGAAGTGGCTTAGTATTGCCAAAAGCTAAAAGCAAAACTGAATATTCTTACTGTTACTAATATAACAGTGCAAGCAATTATTCATCTTTTTGCAAACCTCTCTATCCCTTGTAGTTTGTCTCTCTTTCTCCAGTTTCTCTTCGTTTTCTTTCTGTTCTTTCTTCAGTTGTTCATCCTCTCTGGCCAGTTGGGCTAACAGTGCCTCTGCTCTGGCATGAGTGTGACCAACAGTCTGATGGAAGGCTCTCTGTAGCTGCTCCAGGTGTCCGAGGAGATGCCTGCTCTGATCAGGCAGCAGATCCTGAGCATGCTCAGAGATAAACACCTGAATATTCAATGCCACAGAGCTGACTTCCTTGGATCGGGCTTCAAGGGCATTTTGTAATTCCTGAAAGGGAGCAAACAACACATGACTACCAGAAAATGCCATAACTGTAATTATAAATGGGAATGCACAGAAAAGCTACATTAAAGGTAGGCTAGGCCATCTGTGATAGGCTAGCAATATCAAGCTAGTTTAAAAACATAAGATCCCATGCCTGTCTTAAGGTGTCAAATACAATGATTAGACACAAATTTTATGGCATTTATTAATTTATTTAACCAGCATAACAAAAAATGGAAATGGGGAAAAATGGAAAAGAAACACCTACCCAACCTGTAACTGCCTACATGAAGCAACCAATACATTATCACAGTTTAGGTTTTACCTTGCACAGCTGTTGTTTTTGAGTGATCCTGTCAGAGATGCTTCTATCTCTTGCTGTCTGCTCATCTACCCCTGTTTCATCCTCAATTTGACTCTCAGTCTGTCTAAGCCAGCTGAGAAGTTCGTCAACTTGCTCCTCTAAAGACCTCAGCTGAACTCTTACAGCTTTCTGCAAGAATTAAAAAAAAATTGAGCAACTGTTAAGAAAATGTTTATGTACAATTAGTGCCCCAACATTCATATTTCAGAATTCTTACTTTTTGTGCATCACATTGAGCTTGTAGTCCCTGCAAAGTACTCTGGGCAAGGTCTTTGGCTGCACTGTATGCACGAGATAAGCTTCGCTCATCTTTCTCCAGCGCCATAAGCAACTGAGGTGGGACGTCCTGAGGGTGAGACTTCAGGAGCTGCTTGGCTGCATCAGTCTCCTTGTCCACTTCTGGTTTTAGGTCAGTAATTTCCACACAAAGAATCTGAACATTAAATGTATGTGAATTTAGCCCCTTTTAAGTTTAAGCTATTAAATTTGGTACCTGACAAAGATTACATACAATAATACAATAAGTAATACAATACAATAAGCTTTTACCTCAGCCTGTCTGATTATGTCATCAAGTGCGATGAGACTTCGACCAACAGACTGTTGCTGCTGTTGCTTTAGACGGACCTCAATGTGTCTCACCATGGAGAGCAGGGCCACAATCTGTTGGTCATGCTCTAAGCACTGTTGACGGACTAGTGAGGACTGAAAAGATAAGAAAAACATTGATTAAAAATATATATTTTATACATTTATAGAAACATATATAAAAATATTCAGAACTACTACTTACCTTGTTAGGCTTTGTATCCCTGTCCATTTGTTCAGTTTTCATTACAATTTCTTCAGGCTGTCTTTCCACTAAACCTTCTGTAAACTCCTCCAACTCTTCTCTTTCTGTAGTGTCTGACTCTGGGATCTTATTAATAAAGGAAAGTCTGGATAGTTTAGATTCTTCATATGTGGTTTCATCACTGGAAGTGGGCTGCTTGTCTAGGTCTGCCTGGGGCTCACTGCTTGCTTTCTCCTTTGGTGTTTTGGTAATTTGCAAAGGAGTACACACCTCCCTCAAGGAAATCTCTTCAGAGTGCTTTATTGCTGGGATGTCAGGGACACTTTTGTAGGCTGTTGGTTTTACATCTTTGTGATTGTCAGTCACAAAAGCTTCAGAGGTAACTTGCAGCTTTTTATCACTTTCACTTTCCATTTTAGCCCGCTTGCTATTTTTCATTTTGCCTTTCTTCTTTTCTGATACCTTAACTTCCTTTGTAGGAATGGGAGCATATACATCCAATCCAGTCTTTTGGCTATCTTTGTTGTCCTTCATTTCACACTTTGATTGATTTGTTTTTACCTTTAAACTAAGCACTTCTGCTTGCTCTGGGGTTTGTTCCTTGTGCAAATTGTCTATTGACTCTGACAAAATGGCCTTAGAGATTACACCTTCATTCATTGTCTGCCTCTGAATCTGTGTCACTGAAAAATCTGATGACAAGGTCTGTTCAGCCATTGGGTCTACCAATGTCCCAGCTTCTGTACATAACGGCTCAATGCTTTGGTTGTTCATGTCCACTGTTTCATCAGATGAAATGCACAGATTTATATCATCACCATTTAATTCTCTGTTTGCATGACAGTCATACTGAACATCTCTCTGTTCATCAAGCTGTGCATTACCTGTGGAACACTCAAGAGAATCAGACTCAGGTAGAAGTTGCTCTGTCATCTTAGTGACTGACTGACTTTCATCCTTCATTTCTTGCCCTGTCTGGTGTAGCTCATCCTTTTTCTTACTCTGAGAAGGTGTAGGGTTCTTCCTTTCTACAATGGTTTCGTCTTGGGAGGTTATGGGTAGTTCTTCACTTCTGGCTATGGGTTGCATTGCTTCTAATTCTTCAGCAGCTTGTTTTTCACTGACTTCTCGCTCAAACACCTTTCTAAGAATACTTTCCTTAGCTTTCATTAAAAGTGCTTCTTTCTGTGTCATTGACTGATTAATATTCTCAATCTCTATTTCATTTTCTTTCTCCTTTGGTTGATTAATTTGTGACTGGACCTCAATCACTGTCTTCTGCTCTTTCTCAGTATCATCTTTCTTTTTTCCTACTTCTTCTGCATCAACAACAAGCATTTGCTTAGCCTTTTTACTTTTATTTTTCCTCTTCTTCTTTTTCTCATGTTCAGTGCCCAAATCCTTCAAGGTAGCAACATCTTGCTCCTGCTCAGTTTTTGCCAGAGAAGTCATGGCACTGTGCTGTATTTGAGTGATTTCTTTTTGCCCTGCATTATTTACATACTGCAGATTATCAGACTTTTGTCTAAGAGTCTCTGTCCCATTAGATGTTTCAGCAATCCTAATTTCCAAAGCTTTGCCTGTAACATTCTCATCACTCACTAACACAGGTGCAAAGCTACCACTTATTTGGGGTGTCTCTGATAATCCTTCTTTCATCACCTTTTCTAATTCGTCCTCCTTTTCCATCTTTGGACCAGTGATAAGAGAAACTTTTTTACCAACATCAGTATTTTCTGAAGGTGAATCTAAAGTCTGACAAGAATCAGAGGTAGCTTGTGGCTTTTCATCGCTTTCATTTTCAATTTTGGCTCGCTTGCTATTTTTCCCTTTGCTTGTCTTCTTTTCTTGTGCCTTCATTGTCACTGTGGAACTGGGAGCATTTACATTTAATTTAGTCTTTTTGTCCTCAATTTCACACGCTGATTGATGTGCTTTTACATTGAAACTTTGCAATTCTATTTGTTCTGTATGTGGGGCTTGTTCTTTGTTGTCCAAAACATTTGTTGTCTCTGACAAAATGGACTGAGAATCATCACCTTTGTTCACTGTCTGCCTTTGGATTTCAACAGTGTGGTCTTCTGAAGATGGTAAGTTTTTATTGTCCACTTGTTGCCAGTTGATCTCAGCAATCTGTTCAAAACTTTTCTGTTGCTGAAGTGATATGACATCTTTGGTTTTGAGGGGGTTTATCTCTTCAATTGTCTGCTGAATCCTTTTTTCTGCATTCAGAGCAAATTTAGCCAGGGCTTCTAATGAGGTATCAGTGCCCTTCTCTGTCACAGTTTCATGTGATAATCCTACACCAAACCCTTGCTCTTTGCTTTGTAAATCAGGAAAGTGCTCAGAAATGTCAACACTTGAAGTTATTTCAATCTCTTTTTTAAGAAAGTCAGCTGTTTTAATTTCAGACTCTGTTAGAGGTGGTGATGGTGAATTGATAACATTAGTCTCAGATGAAGTTTTATTAGGGCTAATGTCACCTGATACCATAAGAGGAACAAAATTACAAGATGTTTCATTTGCAGAGGAGACTGATTGTTTGAAACTTTTTATCTTATCTTCATTTACATCTCCAATGCTGCCATGAATCTCTGTAACCATTTCTCTAGAAATAATCCCACTTTGAGTTGCCTTGGTAATGCTGGAGACCCTGTGTCCAGTGGTTGGAATAATCAACCCCCCTTTCAAGGCTTGATTTGTAGCCATACATTTAGCCATAGCTTCATCAACCAAACCTTCATTAACCTCTGAAAGTGGCAAATGCTCTCCACTGTCAATGATACCAGCTGTATCTGCTTGACTCTGCAATGTTCTTGGTGCATTTTTTCCTGTTGATACAACCTGGGCTTCAAGAAGACAAGCTGCTGTATCTGATTCCAACAGGCCTGTCTCAGGAACATCCTTTACTGAGCAGAGCTGACCATGCTCCACATCCACCACACCAGCTAAAATCTCCTTATCCAGCAGACCTTCCTGCATCACATCCTCAACATTAAGTGACTTACAGGAATGGGCATCCATAAGCTCAACAGCACTGTGCCTTGGAAGCAAGCCCTGTGCCACAACATCATCCAAGAGAACTTTCTGCCTATCTACAGTTAGAAGACCACCTTGTAAATCCATAGCCATATATTTAAGCTTCATATCATCACTAAGCTCCACTGGTAAAGTCTTAATTTCTGGCAGGTTATACTGTCCCAAGTTCACAGTGTCCTGTAATGAAGCACATTTTGAATTTTCAACCATTTCATGTAATTTTTGATCAGGAATCTTTATATTTTCTTGTTGCTTTTTGATCTTGAGACTTTCCCCATGTTTCATTTCCTTCAGGGCTGAATCTATACTCTGACTTGGTGGCCCAATCTCTGATACAGTCTTTGGTATGGCTGATCTTGTATCTGGAAAAACTATAGAGGTTGTTTTTGTCTTTGTCAAAGGAGCAAAATCCTCCTCTGCTCTTTCTATACACTTTTCTTCATCAGTGATCTTGTTCTTTGGTTCTTCATGTTCTCCTGATGACAGAACTTGCCAATAGTATTCACCTGAAGACTCTTTTGAGGCTTTGTCTGGGCCTGCCAATGAGGTAAGATTTTCTACTGTTTTTTCTATAGTCTTCCTCATATCAGTGTTATTCCTCGAAACGTCCTCTCTTTTATTTTTTGATTCCTCATATACTCCTGTAAGCAAAACTTTTTCTTCCACTGAGGGGTCTTTAAAGGCACTGTCTGCACTTCTCAAAGGGTGAAGCTCTTCTGCTCTTTCAGTACTCTTGCTCCTATCGTTGCTCTTACTGGAAACCTTCTCTCTTTCCATCGTGGGTTCCTCATATTCTCCTGAAGATAGAACTTTATCTTGAAAGTCCACTTTATATGAGGCGTCTATAATGACACTGTCTGTGCTTCTCAAAGTTGAAAAATCATCCTCTGTTCTTTCTACAGTATTGTTGGGTTGTTCATATCCTTCTAATGGTAGAGCTTTCTCTTGCCAAATCTCTTTATATGAAGGCTCTACAAAGGCTATATTTGTGCCCATTAATGGTGCAAGATCATGCTCTGCTTTCATATCAATAATCCTGGAAAGTTTCTCTCGTTTACTTTTAGGTTTGTCCTCCTTGTGTGTAGGCTGTACAAATCCTTTGTCTGTGCTTGTTAAAGACACAATATCTCTTTCTGCTTTTTCTGTCTCTCCTACGCCTGTGTTCTTACAATCAATTTCATCTTTGATAATCTTGGTTTCCTCACATTGCCCTGAAGACACAACTATCTTCTTCTGAACCACTTTAAGTGAATCTCTAAGCTCTATACCACTTTGATCCATGGCTGACAGGGGTGTAAGGTCTTTGTCTGCTCTTTCTATTGTATCTGCCATATGAACATTCTTTCTGAAAATTTCTTCTGCTTTATTCTTCTCAATGTCAGTTTTCTTGCAGGCAATTTCATCTTTTAAAATCTTGGGTTCTGCATATTTCTTTGATGACACTTGCTGGCCATATTCATGTAAAGGCACTTTTATGGCTCTGTCTGTTTCTGTCAATAAACCAAGATTTTTCTCTGCTTTTTCTACAGTCCTCGTCATACCAGTGCTTTTCTTGGAAATGTCCCCCTGTCTATTTTTGGGTTCTTCATGTTCTTCTGATAACGTAACATTCTCTTGCCAGTCTGCCGTATGTGAAGGATTTATATTTGCTCTATCTGTACTTGAGAAGTGTGGAACAGCTTCCGCTTCTCTTTCTACAGACACCCCAGTAACAGTATTTGTACTGGCAATTTCATTCTTTTTAATCTTGAGATTTTTTACTGATGACAAAATCTCCTGCCATTCCTTTTTAGGTGAAGATTGTATAAACTTTGTGTCTGCCAAGGATGAAATAGTCTCCTCTACTTTTCTAAAAGTCTCCCCTGTTTCAGAAATCTTGCTGGTAAGTTTATCCTTATTTCTGGATTCATCATCATTTTCTGATAACAAACCTTTCTCTTGCTGGTCCTCTCCATCTTTAGATTCTTTAAAGGCTCTGTCAGAGCCTGTCAATGGTGCAAGGCCCCTCTCTTCACTTTTTATAGTTTCCTCCACATCACTGTTTATGCTGACAATTTGATCATTTTCAAACTTGTGTTCTTCCTTCTCCTGTGTTAACATAACATTTTCTTCTAAACCCCCTTGAAACTTGATTAAAGCTCTACTGTCTCCTTCAACGCTAATGTCAGAGTTTTCTTGTTGGATTGGTCTTGCAAGATCTGTGGTTTGAACATTTTCAAATAGTAATTCTATCAACTCTGATTGTAGCAGAACAAGTCGTTCTCCTGAGTGAGCGTCAATGTAGCTTTGTGACATTAACTGAGTAAGAAGATGTTTTTGAACCTGCTCTATTGACCTATCTTCTTCTCTGACAGAGAATTTATAACTGATGTCTGTATCTGAGGCAGATAGTGATGAAGATGAGGTAGACCCCAAACTCAATTGATTCATATATGAAGAATCTGACAGACTCAGATGTGGAAGAACATCTGGAATCTGAGTATGTTTTAGGATGTTCAATGTCTGTGGCTCAAGTACCTCCTTAGCTTGATCAAGAGGGACCACCTGACCACTCTCAGGCAAGTATAATGCACCAACTGAATGTCGTTTGTTTAGAAATTTTAAGACAAGGTCTCTGTTAATTGCCCCCTGCTGAAGTGCCTCACCTACAGGGAGCAGCTCCCCTGATTCTGGCCACAGTATTGCCTTAACAGACTGAAGTGACTCCAGCACACGCAAGCCTATGCGGGGAGAGACAAGGTCTCTTTGTATGGCCTCATCTAACTGCAAACGCTCCCCGTTGACTGGATCTATAATTCCTCCTGCTTGTAGCTGCCGTGTCATAAGGCCACAGGCTAAGTCCTGATCCATCAGACCACATCGCACAGCCTCATTCACAGTCAATCTGTGTCCTGAGCGGGGATCTGTGATCCCTCCTGCAAACAACTGAGCCTCCAAAAGCCGAATTGCAACATGTCGGTCGATGAGTCCTTCTTCAATGGCGTGAAATATTCCTACTTTTTTGCCAGAGCATAAGCAGACAGTTCCTCCTGGCTTCTGTTTAACTGGAAACAAGCGCATACCTGTCTCCTGATGGACAACACAACGCTGCTTAAAGTCAACTAGACTAAGCTTTTCTGCTGTATTAGGATCAACAAGTTCTCGTTGGTTAAGACAGGATTGCAATGTATGGAAAAGGGTGTCAGATATCAAGCCCCTTTGTCTTGCATTAACCAGGCTGACCAATTCTTCATCAGAACCACATCTGAGCCCACCAGTGCTTCCCTGCAGCTCAAGTATACGAAGTCCCACCAGCTTCTTGATGACACCTTCTTCCATAGCAGCAGCTACTGGTAATACACGAATCTCAGAAAATTGTGGCTTGTTGACGAGACATAGTGCAGTCTCTAACTCAACCAGTGATTGGTAGGTAAGGTTATCAATCAAACCACTGGAAAGACTCTTCTCCAATGTAAGGAGATCAGGGGGGTCCAGCTGGAACAGACCACCCATGACAAGCTGTGCCTCCAACAGCACATGACAAGTATCCTGGTCTATGAGGCCACGTTGTGCTGCCTGAAAAACTGAAAATGTTTCCATGGTTCCAAGATCAATTACTCCAACGATGATTTCTTGGCCCTATAAACAGAAATATTTTGCATAAATATCACAGTTGAAATAATTAATGTAATAATTCTAATTGTATATATAAAGAAAAATGCCCACAACCACAGCAGGAATAAATGAAGTCATATGCAAAGAATTTATCAACATCTTGATGTTAAAATTAATTCAACTGCTAATAAGTTCAAGTTTAAAATTAAATTAATAAGAAAATACTGCAAGTGTTGCAAATATTCTATTTAAACAGTAAAACTGTAACATGCAAAAAAACAAACATATTGCCATATTGGCATTGCAGTGTGAAAAAAATCCAAAAATGCACAAATAGATTGCTGGTGGAAAAAAAGGTGGAAAAAAAACAGATTGAAATTTGAAGAACAAACTGCTAGGTCAAAAGCAAGCAACAGTAAGAAAAGGCAAGCACTACTTACTGTGTGGGGTGGTCCTTAAACGCATACACACTGATAGGCCGAGGGTTCGGCAAATTGACACACGATAGGGTGAGAAGCCAGATGTTAGCGATCGACATGCCACACTCCAGTTGCCTGAAATGCTGCCCGGGACTGACTAGTAAAGATTTTCTATACTATATTTACCAACTATACTTCATATACTTCATACTTCTTTACCAATTGTTGCCGGTTTTTTAACTTACCTATTAGTGGGTGAAAAACAATGTTTTGTCAGTTAATTAAGAATAGTTCTCTGTTTCTTGTTTCTCTTTTACTCTAAATTCCAAGATGTCCTAAATTCTCTCCCGGCAGCTGTTAGTGATTTTGAAGCAAAATGCTGATTAAGTTTCACAAAGAATCACAGTATTAAAGACATGGACTTAAAACAGACAGTGTCACGTACACACAGACACACATTTAGCTGTGACCTGGACACACCATGCTCAATCAGTGAGGTGAAGGTTTTTACAGCTGAACTTTTGTGCAATCTATACCAATCACTAGGAAATCTGTTGTCCATCTTTTATTGATGAATCATTAACTTATAGGCATTCAAACACACACCATTGTTTACACAGTAATTGCTACACAATGATGATGCTTGTGGCTCCATGTTTCAACAAAACAATGTAGATGTACTCAAATTAAGGCACATAATGATGTCTTGATGATACAATATGCAAGACAATAGTGTAAAAAATTGAAAGTATAAAGAAACTAAATGCTATGACTGCAAAATCAAGTCTACAGTGCAAAAAGTGGCTCTATGGACACTAAGGTAAAACCTGCTATCATACTGTTCTACCCTAATAAACTAATGAGTTGCATACGTTCTAAGAAAAAGTGCTTGATTAATATAACAAATAAAGTGTCATAATATTAGAAATGTTGTGGAACATGGAAATGATTCAGATGTCACACCATGCTATTAATTTGTTACAGCTGTTACTGTAAGTAAAACATCTGTGAGGCGTATGAAGATGGTGATGGATGTTAAACCACACGTGACAGGCAACACAAAAATGATTCAATCACTCTCACACAAACACATACTGCTGTAGCAATTCTGTAGCACACTGACCAGACTTGATCTTAACAAAGACCATTATTTAAAGCAACTGTGTCAAACTCACTGTCCTGCAGAGTTTAACCAAATCACCCACAGCTGGGCCAGCTAATAAAGAACTTTATAAAACAACTACAGTCAGGAATGTTGAAGCGCAGTTTGAACCTAAACTCTACAGAACAGTGGGACCGACGGCTGGATTTAAAGCAAGACATATTTCAAAAGCATTGTTTTAAGCACTTTGTAGCTAAAGCTGTCCTTGAAAAAACCCAAAACGGCTATGATATGCCATTTCCTGGTGAACTGTACCTTGCGTTCCTCCTCTTTGGCCAGTTGTTGCTCTAGCTGTTGTAACTGTGCAGCAGAGCTGCCACACAGTTGACTGTAGGTGGCCGTCAGCTCATCCAGTTGGGAAGCCACTTGGGCACGTTCTTCTGAAGAAAGCCTAAGGACACAGGGGCTGCATTATTAAATGGTAATTTGTAAGGTTTGCAGATTTAACATTTATTGTTCTTGTGGTGGATGGTTCATAGACTTTTCTTTGGCCAAAAGTAGCATCAAAGTTTGTGTAAGGTGTAAACTCACTTGCTGGCCTGCTTGGACATCAGGAAGACTTGGGTGTTCCTGATAGCTTCGGCAACTTCCTCTTTTTTAGCTTCTAACTGTTCACTAATGGCCTGAAAGTAACACTGATATTTTTAAATCCATTTAAAAAGGGCTGATCGCAACATTACTTATTTCAAGGCCCCCCAACTCCAAAACAATATTTAAAGAATCCCCCCAATAACAATTTGTTTTTACCAATTTTAATTGTGGTTACAATTAATGTTTCCCCCCACTAACAACAACACAGTCTTTACAGTATCCTTAAAACTTCTGTACTCTGTACTACTTCTGTATCTTTACCTGCTGTGCAGCAAGTGACGGCTCTGAAGATCTGCCAGTTCGATCCTGCAGACCTTTGACCCATCCGAGAAGCTCTGAGACCTGCCCGACCCGCGCCTGTTTCTCCTCCTCCACCTCTTTCTGCACCATTTAACATACAAAGTATGATTAAACCTCACATTGCTTTTTAAAGCATATACGTCAGATGCTGAATGTAGGGCACTCAGGCATTTATGATAACATACCTCCTCCTCCTCCAGTCTCCGTAGGGCATCACTAATGTACTTGACATGTTGTGTTGTCAGGGTGACCAGGGCTGTGTAGCGTGTGCGTAGATCCATGAACTTAAAAGCAGTAGAAAACACGATTAAAGCATAGGGATGACATACATCACACAATGACATACATCACACTTTGTGTACCTCTTGAGTGATAACGTCTGAAGACGAGTGCATCCTCCTCCTTTTCACAGGGGATTTCTGGGTTGATTCCACAAAAGCTCTGAATGTCATAAGCTGGAGCTCATAGTCCTAAATCAGACAGTAAGACAAACCCAATATAAGCCAATTGTTGAAACAAACCCAGTTTGTATCCCTGATGGCTGCCAGAGTGACAGCGAGCAGAAGCTGAGGCTGTTCACAGAGTGTTTTACCTTGACAGCAGAGCAGTAATGTTTGGAAAGTGTCTGGCACTCATCCAGTTTGGTCTGGTTTTGTTCGATCTCAGCCACCAAAGCCTGTGGGATAACAGAGTCATTTCAGCTGGATTCTAAATACCTGCTTGTCTCATTTGTTTTGATTCAATAACATAACAACAGCCGACACTCATTTGCTGCTTGGTGCAACTTAAATATGGATTTGGAACTTTTTCGATGAAATAACAATTTGGGGTTTAATAGTCCTGACTGTGTGATCAATTCAAAACGTTTGCTGTTACAAACAGGGTGTAACAATGCATTTTAATTATATACTAAATACAAACAGTTGGTTAAACTAGAAATTAAATCTTGACATGTACTTTTCTACTTTTTGTACTCTTTAAGTACCGTTTGTTGTGCGAGCTGCTCAGACAAAGCTCTGCTGTCCGTCTGTTCAGGCTTTGTGTTCTCCTGCTTTTCTGTGGTCTCCTCTATCCAGCGGATGAGAGAGGAGTGTCCCTCTCTGTACTGCTGCAACACTGAACCCAACATCTCCAGATCCGCTTGCCTGCAGACCATTAAGTTTCATCTTGTGATTTGAACTAATTACTGGGTACATTAGAAGTTACTGTATCTCCTTTGACCTCCAGTCAACTCACCGTGTCTCCATTTGCTTGCGCACTCCCTTCCACCTCTCCGTGAGCTGCTGTGCTTTCTCCTGGTGGCGATCCAGTTCTGGGCTGCGGTCGGGGTGCAGCTGGCTGAGCTGGTTTCCAGCTTCTCTAGCCCGCTGGACCTCTGAACTCAGAGTCTGGAAGATGTGATCCTGCTCCTGAAGCTCTGAATGCCATTTCTGCAACAGTTTGACAGATAATTTGCCATGCAGTTAAAAGAAAAACAAATTTGGGTGTCTTGTGTCTGATTTTGAGTCCTGCCACACTTTGTGCCTTAGATGACAGAAACATGACAAAGAAAAGAACTTGTTGGTAGTTTATTAAAGCATATAAGCATGTTAACCCTGACAACACAATATGTCAAGTACATTAATGACGCCCTACGGAGACTGGAGGAGGAGGAGGTATGTTATCATAAATGCCTGAGTGCCCTACATTCAGCATCTGAAGTATATGCTTTATATAAGCAAAGGTATAAAGCATGTTAGTCTATTTGTACAGTTGTGTATAATATCCACTACAGCCTAAGCATCTATTCAGAAGAAGTGAGTGAATGTCTGTCTTAGCTGATACAATGATTGACCACAAGCAAAGAATGTATGAGTGTCTCACCTTTAGCTGTTCTGATAAGGCCTGAATGGCAGAAGTATCAGCAGGTACAATGTCCTCCTCACTCAGTCGAGTCTCGTACTTTTTCACTTGGCTTTCAGCAGCCTGCAGACTTCTCATCAACACATCCACCGTCTTTAATCTGCCAGAGACAAAGAACATTATGCTTGTGCTTGTCCTTGAGGCTAAATTAACTGACACATGACTACTCTACTACTCACTTGTGCAGATAAACAGAAGAGAGAGAGTTGAGTTTCTCTACGCGTTCTACGGCCAGGTTGAGCTCAGAGCGAAGAACAGGCACGCTGGAAGAGGTAGGTTTCTCCTCAAAGAAGTTCACACAGCGACGAGACACCTTGCCCAAATCTGACTGGAGACCTTTAAGGTCCTGTTGTAACTTCTGCAACATTATTAGAAGAAAATCATCAGTCTTCACATACTTTTCTTTAAAACTTAAGAAATTAATATTGAATATGAATAATGCAAGATGGCTTTTAGTGCATGTTTACCAGGTCTGAGGTATATGCTATTTATTTACTACTAAATATGCTATTTAGTGTACTACTAAATAAACATTGATGAACTTACAATCATAAGCATGATTTTTAAATATGTTAAATCAAAGTTTGTGCTTTTACCTTGGAGCAGACAGGTTTGGACTATCTTCCAAATTAATTTAATTAATTACTACAGTAAAACATGTATAACAAAAATGCTTCTAATAAACAACCATACACAATAAAAAAGTTGCCACCACTGACCAGTAGAGGGAGCCATTGTACAAATCATTCCTCACCTCTTGCTCTGCTATGTGAACTGTGCTGTCCACAACATCTCCTGAGGTACCGCTGGCCTGTGGAGTCTGTATGCCACGCATCAGTCTGCTCTCTGCATCCTCCAGGTGTGATTTGATGCTCTGCAGCTCTGACAGATAAGCGCGAGAGACCGACTCGTCCTTCTCCACTAAAAGACATTAAATAAATGCTAAGCCTCATTTCCTTCACAGCATGCAACTGAGATATATGCAAACAGGACATACCCATCTCTAAAGAGACCATCAGTGTTTGGCAATGCTCGCGACAGCTCTCGGCTTCCCTCTCTAGCTCCAGTCGTTCGACCGGCGTGAAAAGGGAGCTCTCATGACTGTCCGTCAGGAAGTCTGAAAGGTGAGCATCCAGGTTGTCTAAAGACTGCTGCCTCTCTGCTGGGGCCTGTAATCGCATCTACAGTAGAAAGATAAAGACTTGATTATGATAAATCTCTAAAAGAATCCCAAAAGGAGAACTGTGGAAAATTGGGTGAGATTTGTGTTACGAACTGTGTCTAGGCTCCAGGAGGAAATATTTAGAATGTCTTTCTGCAGGTAGTGCCAGGAAATGACGCTCTTCATGTTAACATGTAGCTGGTGCCACAGAGACATGACGTTCTGATACATCTGCTCCATTCTAAGTAAAGGAAACAATACAAATAATAAATAGCATTTAAACAAAACAAGCAAACAATTTTTTAAGATAAAATGATGACACATTTGACTCCATTTACTTTCCAAGTGTCTTATTATACTCAATTTTTAAGTTTACATCATTTAAAAGAAAAAATTATTAAAACCAAAAATGTGTTCCCTCAATGCTAAGGTATCCAGAGTGGTCATTAAGTTGTTGCTAGATGGTTGCAAGGGTGTTCTGAAAAGTTATAAGTGGTTGCTTTCAAGTGTCCACATCAAGTGGACTGTCAGTGTGGATCCTCATTAACAGGTCAGCAGGGGGCTGTAAGGATGTGTGTGCTGTACCTGCTGGCAGTGTCAATGGCCTCCTGATTGGGTGGAGGGATGCTGAAACAAACAGACGGCACCATGGCCTCATTTCCTGTAGGACTGATGACCTTCCACTTTGTCCTCTGAGAGTTATCCTCTAAAACACACTCCTCTCCTTTACTGATGGTGATCTGGGGAGAGAGAGAGAGAGAGAGAGAGAGAGAGAGAGAGATGGAGACGCAGGGATGGATGGAGAAAGATACAGGAAAAATACAGTAAGTAAAAGAGAATGATTTTTAAAAACTGAGCAGAAAGTTATGATGGCCAAAACGTAAGATGTTTTAAAACATCAACCAAAAGATGAGGGATAAAATGTTAGTGTTATTGGCCTTCACATGAGAGAAATATGAATTCTGTGGCGTATTGCCCTACTGCAGTACCATATTATGTCAGCTTACCTGGCAAAAACTCAAATAATTTAAAATACTTTATGTTAAATGCAAATAAAATTAAAATACAGTGGCCTTTCAGCTTAGCTTTAGCCATGGGTAAAATCTAGGTAAAGCTAAAAGCCTTCCTGTAAAGCCTTCAGGGCAACACAAGATTAAAAGCATTTTTGATGCCTGCTTCTTCATGATGTCATCCTATAGGAAGTGACATCATTTTGGTAGGAAACCAAAAATGAAATCATAAGCAAGCAGCAATGCCTGAGCATGACCACAACGCATGTTTGAAACACTGTTATAACATTTTATAGATAACCTTAAAGTAACAGAGCTCAAAGAGTCACTGCATATTAAGAATGAGCAGCTAACAATATATGAGATGCCTAATGTAAAGCAAAGTCCCCTGTGTGCAGGGCCAGGCCAGAGAGCAAAACATCAGAGCAGAAGAACGGGCGGCAATACTACCTGAGAGTTGGCCTTGCCCATCCCAGCAGACACACATACAAAGGGAGGGAGAAGGAGGGGAACGGAGAGGGAACGGAGAGAGAGAAAAGGGTTAAATTGAGGGGTAAAGGAAACCGAGAGGGATTGGGGGAGGGCAGAGAAAAGGGTGGGAGGGGGAGCAAGGAGGGAAAAAGAGATTATTTTTGGGCATTTATTAAGATCTCGCCTGGCTGAGAAAATAAGATCAAGATCAGAGGAAGGAACTGGGGCCACAGCCTGAAGTGTTTGCGAGTGTTTGTGAGTATTCTGCACATAGATGCTCAGCAGTCTCATTTAAATCCATGTTAATAAAGTGATATTGCAGAGGGATTAAATATTACAGATGTGAGTTCATCAAATGTAATATGTTTCTCTGCTTACAACGGCCTAATTATAAAAGACCTGCTATTATGAAAAATATGAAATTATGAAAGACTACTAAGTCCCTTTAACTTGTCTTCACTCCTCAAGACAGTAAATAACTAAATATGTGTTAAAGAACCATAATGTTGCTTTGTAATATCTCCCTATTTCTGAAAACGTTTTACATAAGTAAGTCAATGAGAAAGCTCTAAATCAGTTCAGTAAGGTTGATGCATTCAAGGTTTGAAATGATAAAGCTTAGGAATGTATTTCACTGGTGCCCTGGGTGAAGACAATGCAAGTATTTGAAAGTATGGACTAAAGGAACCAATAAACGTAAAAGTCCAAGAAACTGAATTAGGATCACATTTGTTTTTTAAAATCAACTCAATGTGATATAAATTCTATGTAGCCTGTTTCCCAATACACACCGGTTTAAAGCAGCTTAACAAAAGTGTATAATGTATTCTGTAAAAACCTATTCAAGTGTGATCTTAGATCAGTTTTTAAGAGGGATCAATGCAGGACTGTAATGTGGTAAGGAAACACAAAGCAATAAGGCTGTGATGGTAACACATCTGGAGTTTCATATACCTCTATTTGCCGGTAGTCACATATGGCATGAATGGGCGTGTTGGTGGCCAGGTTACTCTCTGCACTGCGTGGGTGGAGCTGGACCACAGACTTGGCCCGGCCTACAAGGCTGGCCACTGTACTGCGGTATTCAATCAGCTGTTCTTTCTCCTCCTGAGGAAAAACACAAACAAACAAAAAAAATCAATCCGTTGCTATGAGGATATATCAGGAACAATATAAACATATCTGTCATGTAATAGTTTATTAGACTAATTTTAGGCTATTTATGCTAGTTAAGGAATGTAATAATTGGGCTAACAAAGGAATGTAATAATTGGGCTAACAAAGGAATGTAATAATTGGGCTAACAAAAAATAAAAAAGCTAGGTCACATGCATGTATATTGAACTTTGAATCTGATTGGATGAGCGTTCAGTGTCAGAGTGAGAACTACAGATTTTACGGTTCACATTTGTGCCTATGCTGAAAATCTTAATTGCATTTCCTTCATTATTAATAATCTTTCATACTAAATGTCAAATGAACATTAACTGAAATGTGCTCCCGTGACAAATATTCCCTTTCTGCCGCTAAAACAGCAGATTATTGACTTTCAGATTAGCTGTAGGCAAATGAGAGACCATCACTGATATTTTTCCCTGGGTTATTATTTGCTTAGCTTTCATTACAGTAATGATCTGTGTTCTTCTGCAGTTCAGGACAGCATGACACTCTTATGAAAAGCTCAAGAGGAATTCATTAGTTGTGGCTTAGGCAGACAACAGTTAATAATATCATTAAGCTCTTTGTATGAGTTTCATATGTGGTGTTATATTTCACTGCACAATATAGGGGTTAAAGCTCATCACTAGAGGTTTTCCGAAACAACAGCAAGATTATGGCAAAAATGTATTAAAGGATTAATGAAGTTTTAATAAATTGTAACTGTGCTCTTTCTTCCCAAGAAAGCTGTACACACTCAAAGCTTAATTAATATCATCCCCTAGTGAGAGCTGGAGTACAGACATAGTGTCACAAAGAAGCAGATAAAACAGCTTATGATCTAACTAGACATGAACACTGATCATTTTGTGTATCTGAGTACTGAACAAATAAATTGAATGAGCACAGGAGTATTTGTGGCTTCCAACTTCTCTATATGAAACTGTGCTTACTAAACAATTGTAACTGTACCACTAAGACTGGGTTTTAACTGACCCAGTTGTATTACTGTATTTTTACTAATTAATGTACGGCCTTCAATATTTACTGCATTTACTTCAGTACAACACTTGTGCCAGCCCTTCTCCATATGGCCATGAAGGACTCACAGCTCTGACCACTCTTTGCAACCTTGTTCTTATGATGCCATCTGTTGTATATGGGGACATTTACATACTCCTGCACCAATGTTGCTAAACATTTTAATTCCCAAGCTGCATGCTATACATCACGGCAAATATTCTGAGCTTTCAATCAATTAAAAAACAACATAAACAACACTGGAGTAAAGTGATTTGCATATGCTCTATGATTTGCAACTGGACAACTGTATGTTTTTCCCTAAATAAAAGAAACAGAGTTCCAGAAGCCTGGCCCACCATAGAGTCCTGCAGTAGGTCCTCTAATCTGCCAAGTCTGCTGTTTTTGTCGCAGCTGTATTTTCTCCTAATTGAGTCCTGAAGCTGGCGCAGATAGCTGTCACAGTCTCGTGCATCACTCATGAACTGTAACACAGAGGTGAGCTATTAAAAAACACTTTCAAACTGTATAATATTCAAGCAGATAAGGTGTAGCTTGACTCAGTACCTGGAAATAGGCAGTGTTGTCCTTGAGATGTTGCTCCACACATATGCAAAGCTCTTTCACCCACTGCCACTGTGTCTGCAGGGCAGCACTGTAGGCCTGTGAACAAACAGAGCAGAACTTCAGGAAGTCAGGAAGATTCAATTATTGCATTTATATCTTTATCTGACTCTGAAAATCTGATGTTAAAGGAACAGTAATGAAAATGTCTGTTACCCAAAATGAAAATGTCATGCTTTCCCTTACATCAATCAAAACCGAAAATGTCATATGGGTTTGGAGCAACATGAGACTGAATGAATGAGGACAGTGTTTGAAGGAATGAGGAAGTTTAATTATAGATGAAATATTCCCTTGAATGGACCCAACAAAACAAGGTCACAAACTAAGGAGTTTGTGTGTATTCATTAACAGCTCACCTCAACTGTTTGTTTGGCTGGATGGTTCTCTTGACGCAATTGGTCAGCGGTCTCCTGGAGGGAGCACATCACTTCCTGTTTCTCCTCTAGTTCTGACTTCATTTCCTGAGACATTGATAGACAACATAGACATAAAGAATGAATACAATTCTGCTTTAATAATCTGCATTAATCAAAATAATTAAAGATAATATTGTGGAATATTTGACAATACATAATGATTGACATTAAACAAAATAAAAGAAAACCAAATCAGAATATATTGTGGACTGAAGTAGAAAGTTCTCATTTATATCTTGTGCCATTGATTCAGTCTTACAGCATATAGCTCTTTTTTGGCAGCCATGTTGGTGTTGCTATGGCTCCAGTCGAAGGCTAGCTCCTCCTCCTCTTTCTCATTGAGCCAGATCAGCTCTTCAGTGCAGTGGGACACAAAAGCTCGAAGACTCTCCAGGCAACGTAGTCGCCATGACGAATGTTCCTGCAACAACAAAAACCATTAATATCCATGGCCATATGAAGCAGTCAATTGCTTAGTCAGATGCATTCCCAGTGGTACAGAACCCATGGCAAATTGGCCCCACAGGTCCTTTGAACAATTGCTCGTCTTTATGGAGAGCTGTTTTGGTTAAATTAAGGAGGTGTGTGTATGTGTCAGTAGCATGTGTTCTTCAGTACTCTTATACATGTTATACTCGAGCATTCTTCCCTCTTTTTAAAGACACACTCTGTCATGCCCAGATGAGATTAGGGAACAATAAATTCCATAATACAAAGTCCAATGAACTTGAATACACTCCTATATGTTTGTTTACAATGAAAAAAACTCACCAGCAGTTTGCAATACTGGTTCTCCAGCTTGGACAGTGTTTCGGAGTAACTGCTACGTAAGTTAGGTGAGACCCTTGACTGGAGAAGGGAAAACGTTAAGAAATAGAGCACTGGATGAGTAATGTGTAACAAGTATTACTTTAGTAAGTCAGTAAAAAGATTATATCACAGATCAAAACAAAGCAAAAGAATAAATGACATGTACCTCATAGTTTCGAGCCTCTTTGAGGCTAATCAGAAGATCCTCCACTGCTGTGTGAATGATGTTGTGGTCCTGCAGGTGCTGGTCTACTGATGGCAGGTCTGAACCCCACTCGGCTCGCTCCAGAAGGTCCTGCGTCTCTTCCACCCAACCCAGCAACTCGTATATGAAGCGCAGGCTTCCTTCGTCCTCTGAAGAAGACACGGCGACCAGGTCTGAGCGAGACATCGGCCTTCTGAGCAGGGATGCCACAGCCCCCACTGCCCCCAGAAGCGTCTGAGCTCCCAGTGTGGCCAGACTGCCCGCAGAGCCCTTCTGACCGGCATGCTCTCCCAGCAGACCTCCTGTGGAGAAATGGCCCTTCCTGTACACACTGGCACACTGCAGGCGTAGGGAGACCAGCTCCTCCTGCAGACATGATACCCTACAGAAAACAGGATGGAATAATTCAATATAAAAATGTAACTGTTTCAAGCTGCATTCATGTCTGAACATTTATGACCTCAAAAAATTAAAAACAAAAAGGGTCATTGTCTGTTTTCCACCCCTCATAGCCCATGTTTAATTTTCTCTCAATTACCTGAAAGCCAGCTGCTCCACTTGGTAGTACTTCTCATTTCTGAGGACCTGCAGGTCAAGGTGAAGCTGTTTGATCAGACCTTCACAGTCCTGCAGATACATCCCCATTTCATTTTCACATCGCACTGGCTGCCCATTCTCCAGCTGAGACACGTCCTGTTAAATGAATAAAGAAAACACAAGCATTCAAGTACCTATAGTAAATGTAGTGCATGACAAACATTTGTTTGAAAAAGTAGTATAAAATAGGGTGGATCATTTTAGAAGAGCATCTGTACTAATCATGTCTCCTTAAAATGCTACCTAATAAGTATATCTTTAGGGTAAAAAAAACAGGCCCAGAATCTATTGCTATAAACTTAAAAAAAAATTGTCTACTTACAGCCTGTAGAGTGTTTTTAGCCAATGTGAGCTTCTCCTCACAATTTAGAGCCATGTTCTGGATCTTATTGGCCATTTGCAAGAGTAACTCCAACCTAACAAAACATCCATAAAGGCAAGGTTAAAAACAGATCAATAATCATATATTGTAATTCAATCAAAAGGCAGCCATCATCTCATAATTCGTTTCCTGCAGAAGTCACACACCTCTCCACAGCAGGTCTCATTGCCTTCTCTCTTTCCAGCATCTCCAGAATAAGTTTTCCCCATTCCTCCTCCAGATCATTAGGGTGTAGCCCTTGAGGAAGCTTAATACGCCCAAACTCTATCCATGCCTGAAATCCATACACATCAATCTTCCTTATCAAAACAAAGCATTTAAGCATGTTTCTAAGTATGTTGTGGATGCATTTTCCCTTTAAACACTCATTATTCCCCCCCCACACATGGAAACCTTGCGCTCTACATTTGCCTGAATCTGCAGCTCCATGGTGCCTCTTCTGAACAGTGTAGCCTGCATTTAGCTGCAGAATCAAGGTCAGCCTCAATCTCTCTCTCTCTCTCTCTCTCTCTTAGTGTCTTTTTATCTTCGTTACAGTGCTTCTCTCTCACCTCCAGAAGCTTGTAAAGGTGCTTGATGTGGGTCTTTTCTCCCTCCTTGGCAGGGATCTCCGTTTCCTTAAAGTGGACGTATTCGTTGTAAAGTGCCTGGGGAAAAGAAGACCTCTGGTAAACAGCCAAGTAGGATCCCATTAAAGGTCGATTAGCATTTGCTTTTGTTATAAAGTAAGCCCTTGATATTCACACAGAATCTGTCTCATCTGCTTTGTTTCAAATCTTAGTGAGCTGCCTACGGTACTTTAAGACATTATAATTCTGCACTCCCAACAAGAATTATGTTCCAGAAGGTAAGGTAGGTAAATGAATTCATCTGTCTAAGATACTTTTTCTTAGCCAACATTTAAAGGCAACTTTACATGAATCACCACAAAATACATCTACAAAGGCAGACAATAAAGTGCCGATTAAACATACACTTTAAATTTATTCAATACTACTTCAATACTCTATTATTTTATTCAACATCTCACCTTGAGTTCCACAGGATTGTGAGGGAAGCTCCTGTTGGTCATGAGGGACATGTGTTGTCTTGTCCACTGCAGAAGAGAAGAGAAGCCTGACTGGTACTCTGCCCATCGTTGGTCAATTTCCTGAACAACAGAACCCATATGTAAAAAAGAGTGGTTTTATAACTTGAGTAAATGTCTTGTGTGAACTGTAAAACGAACATACATGTGCTGAAATGCCTTCTCCCCCCTCTGGGATTTTGGGGAAAGCATCGTAGATGGAGGAGACATATGTGATGATAGACTTCTCGTCCGGCGCTGACACATCCACATCTGACGTAGAGAGAGAATAAAGACATCAAAAGGTGAGAAAACACAAATATTGTGTGTAGGACCATAAATTAAGTCTGAAGTTTAGCAGAAGGTTGTTGGATAAATGTAAACAAAAGACAGTCAAGACACCACTGTTACCTTCTGCGTCTAGAAGTCGTGTTACCCCTAATGACTCTGCAATCTCAAAGGCCTGTTCTAGATTCTCACGGTTACCCTGTTGCACGACCACTTCCATGTCAATCAGGTCTGGCCTAAAAATCACAAAATCAGATTAATGTTGACACCCTTGTGTGTGTCTATGACTAAACTGTGCATTCATTGCATTAAGTTATTGTCACACAGGTGTGTGTACCTGTATCTGTGCAGAATAGCATTGAACAAGTGCCCATTGCTCCAGCTGGATGAGAAATTGGCACAGCGCAAACCAGGATAGCCTTCTGAGGCTTGTTGACTCCATAATAACAGTCTTTCTTTCGCTGTGAGGTCACTGGACTCACCGCTTACATAGATTTCTGAGATCTAAAGTGAGTAAGACCAGACATGTTTACTATGTTTTTATATTATAAAACAGAACATGATTAACATGATGCCTTTTAATTACAATAGCCTGTAATCACCACATGGCAAACAATATTTCTTTTAAGGTGGAGAATTTTTTTCATTCTGAACTTTTTTCCAAATGGGTCCAGATGTTTAAGGTGCAACTGTAACTCTGAAACCAACACCTTATAACCCACAACCAGGTTACTTATCTATTTTCTCCTAACAAAAGTGAGACTGTATTTGCAGTGTATGTCTGTGCCAGGTTCTGTTTTCTTTTTCCCTTCTTTTTTTCTGGAGTAAATAAGGAAACCCTTTAAAACCTGCAATGAACACAGACAGCACAGAGACTACGAACAGACACAGAGAGTGAAATCACACATCTGTACAACGCCAAACCAGCTTTAGCATGGTCAAAAATGGTGACATACAGAAAAAGAATAGCAACTATCCTAGTCTGAGCCTCTTATTCTAAAGATGATAAAAGATGAAGTCAGGTTTCTAACCCTAAGCCAGTTAACATGGCCTTTAGAATTAAGAACACACCCAAACAAGGTATCACCATCATGCTGTCCAAGCAGAAGTATTCAGCCAAACCAATCTTCAAGAAAGAGTTGACTAACACAGTACATCTCAGCAAGTATGCCTCTCTAGATATGCAATACATGTAACTTCAGATACAATGAATAGGTCACACTGACAGAGTGACATCTCCACCAGAGCATGGGTCAGCGTTTGTGATGTTACAGTAGAGTAAGTAAAGTAATGCGAGATGAGCTGCGTCCTGCAACCCTTAAAAAATCCCATTACATCACAGTTAACACTAAGAAGACTTAAACACACACAAATCAACATGCATTCTAAAGTGGTGTATGTATAAGGGAAATAGGGAAAAGTCTGTAAGCTGTACTGTTAAAAAGGAACTCAACATGTTGTGAAATAACAAAACAAATAGAAGACAAATCAACACATTTACAAGACCAACAAATATTAACAAACAATAATCAGAAAAGCAAGTAAAAATGAACAGAGCAAAAATTTCCCTAAGGAAGTTTGCTGGAGGACTGATTAATGCAAATATCAAATCCATCTTCATTTATATGTGGAAACACTGTTATCACATACTGTGCTCAACCCCACAGAACACAGTTTTCTGCTCTGTTGGGAGAGATGACTGAGGCTGCATTGAAACACAGTCAACCACCAACTCTTTGATGTGTATTTCTGGGTGTGTGCTTCCTTCTGTTTCTACACTGAGGCTACATTTCTAAGACTCTTATTTCTGGTACATTGGCAGCATAATAACTAGACTGGTCAGGTAGCCCTCAGTGAAACAGCAGGAGCAAGGTCCTAACATGAGCACAAGTATCTATTAAACAGTGCTTAGTACTCTGCTGAAAAAAATCCTCTACAGCCTTGAAATGCCTGCCTTCCCAATAGCCTCCACCAGCCATCAATCCTAAGTGTTAAGGCAGAGAACCAGGCATGGGAGGGCAGCTGACTCAGCCACACAGCAGTTTTATAATGGTGCAACGACAGGAAATAAAAAAAAAGAACAGCTGACAACATGCCTGTAAACGTCACAATTGATCACATCTTAAGCAGCTCCACTCAAGTACAGAGTAACCAGACCAATAGAAAAGAAAGTGGATGGGGTGAGAGAATGAAAATAACAAGGAGTGGAGGAGTGGAAGGGAAGGAGGGCAAGAAAAAGACTGGATACAGAGAGAGAAGGTCTGGACAGAACTGATTAGGCTCCTGGGACAGGGTCAGGAAGGAGCTGGAAATACAGTGTTCTACACTCAATAAAACACTCACTGATTGGCTGGGGAAAAAGTTCACACAATAGAAATAGCTGAATCTGAACAAATATCACAAGAAGTACAAAACACATACAGCTATCAATGCATAAGCCCAGTCTGTTTAAATTTCTCCCCCTTTATGTGACCAAAGCCACAAGAAAGACATTTAGATAAACAGAGAGAGAAAGTCTGACCTGGGTGGAAGGCTGAGCCATTTTCTCTTGTGGGGAAATAGGGCTCTCAAGCACAGAAGAATCAAGCACATCAGAGGAACTTCCCCAGTCAGTCTGAACTGCCTCAGGTGAGGTGAGAGGCACATCACTAGCATAACCTGAAGACTGAGGGTCCTGCAGTGGGGGGCTAAAGCCCTCAGCACTTTGAGTGAAGTTGTCCAATAGAACATATTTTCCTTTTTTTGCTGGAGCTGCAGCTGTTTTTGAAGTGTCTTTCTTCCCACATGGTCGTTCTTTATTTGGGGACACTTGTATTTTCATAACACCCCCTGTAATAGGAGATGAAGCTGGAGGTTCAAAATGGACCTCAACCTTATTGTCGTGCCAAACAGGCACCCCATAATCCTTTGGATAGACAGTGCGGACCACACAAAGCTGTCCCCCAACTTCACGTATGTGCACCACTCCCTTTTTCTCCATTTTCAAAGGGTCATCAAACATCAGTTCACTTTGTCCATGCATGTTTTCCCAATCCTTTATTTTCAGTTCATCTCGCCTGGAGCGTAAAAGGCACGGCCTCTCTAATACCCCCTGCACTCGCTCCCGTACTTTACAGACTTTGCCTCCTCCAGGTGTTGTCTTAACTTTCTCTGACTTAGCCAGAGTTTCTTCACTTAGCGCTTCAACCTCAAACTGATGACGTGCCCCCATCCATGCTGGACTAGGATCTGGTGATAAAATGGCCATCTTGCTACCCCGCAATGTCCCGGTGCTTCCAAAAATAGGGGCCATACCAGGAACCAAAACTACATTGGTTGGTGTTTGAGTTTCAGAAACCAATTTGGGATCTCTTACCAGAGACTGCTCTGTAAGTTCAATGCCAATGCCTGTCGCTTCAACACCTTTCACCTTGTGTTTGGCCTTCCGTTTCCGCCTAAATCGAAGTCTTCTCTTAGGTGACAGTGGTGCAGCACCACCTGGTCCAGCATCCTTGGGTTGTTTCACACAACCAAAGGAGCTCCCCATATCTCAAAAACTGAAAAACAAAAAAACAAAAAGCGAAGCAAGAGAAGCACAGAAAGATCCCCACAATAAAAACAGTTAAGCAGAACAGTCAACCTGAGGTTGTTTAAATTTCAAGTCAATGATTCATTTGTAATTGAAACCCAGACAAAAAGATATAACCATGACAGCACATCAGAGGGGTGGAGAAAGGGTTTGGTTCAAGTTCTTCCAGGACTGCATGTTGTTGGTCTTGACAGTTACTCCTCCTGCTTCCCTGTTGGTCTTGGTCTTCATTATTGTTTTTTAGTCAATTTTTAACACCCCTTAGTCACAGCATTGCTTTATGACTCGATTCTGCATATAGTTCAATGTCCTTTATGAAATATTCAAATCCTTCACAGCAAAGCTGTTGGCATCCACTTCCTGACCATGCAGAGATTGTGCAGTGCTGATTTGCAATAAAGAGTAGAAGACCTAGACCCAAACTCCTTTAGCCCATTTTACAGACTATGTTTTACAGCAGGCCATTAGTCAAGGTACTCAAACTTACCATGTGACTGCTGATATCCCTCATGGTATCAAGACAGAACTGCAATGCAGACAGATACTGTTCTGGGAGTGCACATGTGCACACTCAATATCTCTGAGTCAGAAAACATCACTGCCAATTTGCAAAAAGAGACCAGGCAATCCTCAGCTTGCACACAAACAGTGAAAACTGTCTAATGTATTCCTCTGTGTTAATGACAAGGCATGCCTCTCCAAATTTCTTTTGTATAAATTACTGATAAATGCACTCCATAGTGCTAACATCAGTTAGGTAGCAATGTGCATAAGTTGTAGTGGTAGATGTCCTAGGTCCTAGTGGTAGATGTTTATGGTCCAGCTGTATAGAAGGTCTGAGATCAGCTGCTAATGGACAAAAATGTAGAGTCAGGCAATCCACTGGTCATCCACAATGTAGTCACAAACATATCTTAACATCTTTTGTTCCCATCATCACCTAACAGACAGTCTGAGTCAGGTAATGTTTGGTCTTGGAATCACACCTGTGGCTGTGAGAACACATCACTCCTGTGTATCATTAAAACAAGTTTCCAGACATTGAAGAAAAGAGGGGAGGGGTGAGGTAGCATCTCATCTGTGCTGCTACACTAACTGGCATACCATGCCCTGAAATCAGCACATTTAAATCAACAAATAGTACAGGATCTACAGGAACTGGAAGTGTAAGTGAGAACCTCACCTTCGGCCAACAAAATTTAAAAAACACTGTTTCCCCGCTGTGAGCGCTGGTCACACTGTCCGATCACATGTATCTGATGGTCACGGTTTGAGGCCATCCTGTCTTTTTTCTGCTCACAAGCAGCATATGTCGATGGATTGATTGCAGAAATGAATAAAGAGCGATAACTGACAAGGTGCCGCTCCCTGATGCTGCCGGTTTCTCTGGCAATAGAATCCAATTAGACCGCTGCCAGGACAGGGCTGGACTGGGTGACTGAACTATGGATGTAGAAACGCAGAAATCCTCCCCCAGCTGAAGCTGCACTGCTATCTTCAAATTGGTCGCCTTGGTGTTGGAAAAAGCACAGCTCCATTAGTCAAGGGTGGTGGAATTGATCCGACTTTCATATGTTAGAATGTGCCTGCAGGGTTCAGTGGTTCTAATCCTGACTGAAAGCATATGTCTCCGCATACGTGCTGTGGCTCCAAAGGCCTGCAGGTGACAGTGAAAGCCAGGGGCTCCGGTAATAACAGGTTGCCCGTGTTCTCACGCGGTTATTGGGTAGCTCCTCTGCTCTCACTGACAGGCACTGGCAGAAAAAGCTTTATCTCTAGCCTGCTGCAGCCTCACAGCAATACTCTACCCCTGCTTTAGCTTCCTCCTCCCTCTCTCCCTCCTCCTCTTTCTCTCACCCTCTCTCTCCTCCTTACCATGTGCTCATAACTCCCTCCCTCTCCTGCTTTTGCTAGCTCTAAAGCCTGGTGAGCTCAGAGCTCAACACACACACACACACACAAATCCAATGGCCTTCAACAAAATTGCAAGAAAAGATTACTTTGAATTTTTTTAACTGCTGCACCTAGCGTGTGTTTTATAGCAATCACTCTTTCTTGCCCTATACCTACATACATTAAACAAATGTATTGTCAGCCTTTTGTACTGTTTCAGACATTTGTATTGTCAGCAAATGGTCAGACAGTCAGAATTAATAAGTTTACTACAAACTACTTTTTTGTGTAAAGAGTAATGTGGTTAAAGATAAAAAAACCCTATTTACTGCTAAAACAACACAAGACTACCTTGACTATTAGAAACTCCTACACAACACATATATTATTTGGTCATGTGATGAATTTGGGCTGCTAATGAATTAACACGAAATAAATCATTATAACTGTAATACAAAACAGCCCACTAAGCCTACATTTATCAAATCAGCTGTCATGTATCCCTCTACTATACTGTAACTGAGATAGCATTCTGTTTACTGACAGAGAGACCAGAACACAGGAATCAGCTTTTCTGTTTAAGGACAGAATAAGATTTCAGCACACTACAACTCATGTCAAACAATCCTGCCACAGCCAGGAGCCACACCTTTGTTCTGACTCGCATCAGCAACAGCCAATCAGATCAGTTCACTGGGTGACACGGACGTTTGGCACACATGCAACTAACACACTAGCGTCTGATTAGCGTTTTCCCTCTGGATCCTGATCTTAGACAAAAATATATGAGGTCAATATGGGGATATCCAAAACACAATTCAGGAAGGCTGCAGTTAGCCTAAATTACAGCTGTGATTTGAAAACAGTGGGAGGCGTCCCAGATTGAGTGTGGGGGAGGTTCGATTGCTAGCCTCTCCTGGCTGTGTAAAATGAAGCGTTACAATGGCACATGGGGGACTGCTTTTAAAGGCTTTACTTCTAGGCAGAAAAACAGCAACCACCAACTCCTCCTAATTACGCATACAGAGATGATTATATCAGACAATGTATCCTTAAATTATTCATTATATAGTATATTACACTACAGTACCTGTAGTGTAGACCAACTGGAGTTGGACCAACTGTAATGGATTTTTCCTGATAAAGTGCACTCATGTTGTATTTCAAAACTAATCTCACTTTATTGTCTAGCTACAATAAATTCTGCATACTTAACTGGAATACCGAAAACATAACCTGCGTCTCGCTTACATTGTTTCTCAAGTAATAATGTACGAGACAAGATGCCTCCTTGTAGCACATAATAAAATAGTATTTACAATATGGTATTAAAAAAACATCAATTTCAATTAGCGTTGGTGGAATTCTGTATTGACCAATCAATGCTCAGTACTTGTATCTGTAATGCCAAAATAGAATTCTTTCTACAAATAAGAAAATTAAGCCTCACAGCTTATGATGGAAGTAAATAAGTAGTCACTTAAATCACTGTTAACCCATGTTTTCATCTTCCACTCATGCATATCCCTGCACAATTTTAGTGTTCTTTGCAGAGATGAAACATGTAGATACAATACATACTCATTTTGTCAGTGCACTGCTCTAGTCTAATCCAAACACTTATCTGTCAATATAATTAAGTGTTTGTTTCAAATCTCTCCTCTCTAATCACTGTTAGAAATTGATGGGTAAAACATCAGATTCAGTGCAAGAAAACAGAAGATATTCCTCATCTTATTTCCTGTCTTTATGAGCCTCCTATTCTTTTTTGCTGAATCATGCTGATTGAAGAGGCTTTGGGGTCATAATGCAATCTCCTTGGCAACCAGCTTCCTAAGTCACCTTGTGATGCCACAGCTGTTGATAATCGCTGTGCCCCCTGCTGGACAAATCTGGAAATTGTTCAAATAATAGCAGGGAAGTACATGCATATTTCAAATATTAATTCTTAACAAAGGGGATAATAAAGATTTAAGAATGCATTATCTTATTGATTATCATATAAAAATATTTTAATATTCGTATTCTGGCAAGCTCTAGTCTTTACAGTATTTGCATTATTATTTACACTATTAAAACACAAGCCTGGCAACGTTCAGGGCCCATCCCTGAACATTCATGTTACTCTCTCAAGCCAAATTTGGTCCTGCAGCGCTAACCACTGCCCTTAGCACCTATGGTACGAGTCAAATGGTAGGAATTTTCCATTGAAACATCATTTAAACTGGTCCCTGAGCACATTAACAGCCTGAGGTTAGGATTTTAATATGCTCCTCCTCACTCCCTCCTGTGTTTCCCTCCTATTCTGGCATCAACAAATCTCAAAACGACAGTTGGACCTGAGAGGCTGGTAAAGAGCATCTATTAACATAAAGTCACCTCTGTCTATGGCACACTGTGCTGAGCACTACACATTAAAACAGACCGTGGCAGGTGGCTATTAACTCTGTGACTGAATATAAGGTAAACTGACCTGGAAGTGAAGGATGATGGTCCAGATCAGACCCAATGTCAGTTTTGGGTTCCCATCTGTGATGTCATCGTTTCGTATATTCACCAGTTTTACCTACAATGAAGCAAAGAAAGCTAACTAGAAAAAAACTAGAAAGTTAATTAGAAACTCTTAGAAATTAGAAACTAGAAATTAGAAAATTAATAATCACATTTAATCTAAACTTCAAATCTTAAAATATTTATATTTCTGCCTAATATTAAAGGTTTCCATGTGTATATGGACAGAGAGTTAAACAATCAAGTTATTTAATGCAATTTTGTAGCGGCTTCGTTTTTTGTTGTCCTCTATGCTAACAGCTGTCAGAAGCTATGTGCGTGATTTGGGTGAAGGCTGCTGTTTGCTTGTCTGTTTGGTTTAAGGAGTCTGGCTGGGGTGATGGGAAACAGGATATTACACAGACTTGTGTGAAGCAGGAAACATCACAGCAGGTCACGTCAACTCTAAGTCTCTGCTATGTTGCAGACTGAGGGCACAGATATCTCTAGCAATATCTTTTATTGTCCTTCTGCTTTTGTTCAGGGTCATAAGCATATATAGTGGGACGTATAAAATATCTATATAAATAGTTAATTATGTCTCTGCATTTGCATAAGTGAATTTTGTTCTTCAATATATACGTGTATATATATATATATATATATATATAAAAAGCACATAGGCGTACATACCTGTCTCTGCTTGAGGAAGTCTAAGGCAATCTGCACATTCTGCAGTCGGTGAAAACGCATGCGCCCCTTTTCCCTGGGCTAATGACAGAAAGAGAGAAATACGAATAAGTGAACTAATAATCTGTGTAAACTGGAGGTTTGTGAGTAAACATCACTGTTACATTAGCAGCAGGCTGAAAGCATTACACGCAGCACACTGTAAAAACAGTCAGTGATTTAAAAAAATGGTAACAGTAACAGTTAACAGACCATGAAACTGTTGGCATTCGCTAATCATATAAACAGCAAAGCTAAACTAATTATTGCATTGCACGCCATCTTGATTTATTTCAAAACCTAGTGAAATGGATAGATGAGGCAGCATTTTAAGGTTCAGTGGGTACGCTTTGCATATGAATGCAAAGTAGACAACTTTGTGCTCTTTAAAAAGTTTACGAATAAATGTATATTTCATTACCTCTTGAAAAGAATAATTCAAAATAGTTTCACCTACGTTTTAAGAGCATGTGCTATGCTAAAACTAAACTTCTTATGTTTTAAGCAAACCAACATGCATACATAAAATCATTAGCATTGTATTGAAATCAATTGCAACAGTTAAGATGCTGCCTTGGGAAGCAGCTGACTATGTAACCAATAAGCAACAATAAAGCTCACTAGGTTTTGAAATACATCTTCTGTCTCACTCTGGAACATCTCTCCATTGAGATTAAGTAGCACACACACACACACACACACACACACACCCTCAGATGCAAATGCACACACACCATCACATATGCAATAGTGTGTACAGCATAAAACCATCAGTTTAGGTGAATCATCAGGTGACCAGAGAAACCCCACACAGACCACACGTGGCATACAGTAAGTGAAGGAGTATGTAAATGTGTATTGGCTGCACTTTGGCTCAGGCATGTTGCAAGGCAAGGTCTCTCAGGCATCTAAATTGAATCAGTCAGATTATGTGTATTTGTACGACCCACTATATGAATTATAGATGGGTTAATTAGGTATTTCCCTCCTAAGCACACAAAATTGACCCGTCCTTTGGACTGAGCCCACGCCATGTGGTGTGAAAAGCACAATGGGTGTGTGTGTGTGTGTATGTGTGTGTGTGTGTTTGAGCAGGGGGAGGGGGGCACACATACTCCCTGAGCTCCAGCCTCCTCATCCTCCCCACACAGCAGAATGAGTGGAGGGGCGCGTGACACACAAGCTCTCTGCAGGGTTGACCCGCTCTTGTGCTGAGGACATTGCAGAAAGGGACACAGAGAAAAGGGTGTAGACAGAAACAATGTTGAAGGGCAGATGCGAGAAGGATCAAACATTAAAAACCAGATGTGGGGAAATAAAACAAAACAAAAACCTAAAAAGTTCATAATAATGAATAGAATGAAAGAGAGAGAGAGAGAGAGAGAGAGAGAGAGAGAGAGAGAGAGAGAGGCCACTGGGCAGGTGATGTGTCAGCAGTCTCCCTCTATTAATCCACCTGTCAGTCACAGTGCCCCAGTGCATCATGGTCCTCAGTCAACACAGTTGGAAGGATTGAGTGTAGTAATAACGCACTAATGAAGACATCATTACTGCTCACTGCAGTGCCTGTCAGTTACATTTAATGCGGATGCAGCTATTCCTGCATTCATAGACCTCAGCAACATGCCAGGACGTTTCATGACATCGGCCCAACCCCCTACATCAGGTCAATTTATGCAGCACGCCAGCCAAGGTGTTATGGTTCAACTGCCACAGCATGTGTCATAATGGCCCTGAATTGCATTACAGAGGATAAAGCCGATCTGTGCTGCTTATATTCCCCAAGCAAGAATTGCACAAAGCTTTGGGTTTCTTTGGTGTATAATATGCAGCTGGCAGCTGGGCAAGACCTGTGTGTGTTCTGGTTGAATGACAACTCTGTGTACATCTGTGTGTTTACAATAATGACTTACCAATGTGACACCAGACAGCACCTCCAGTAGAGAGATGAGATTATGCCCATCTCTCAGATCCTCATACAGGTCTGTGATGTGCTTCCGCACCTGGATGGACATGAACAGATGAAAACGGTTTATGAGAGAGAACTGAACTTTTTACAACTAGTATGATGAGGTTTAATTGATCATATGGTTTGATCATGATCATGGTATAATCATACATTGTTTTAACTGTTCAATATACACATCTTCCTAATCCATTTATGTAAATGAACTATGGTATTTAAAGTACTCATTCTGAGGCAGTACCATTTGAGTAATTTTTGTAAGGGATTCTTGTTCAACTAAAAAGTAAGTAAATTTTAATTCATTATAGACTTCAGCTGAGAACTAACTCCAACCAGCAGAGGGCACCACACACCAGACTCTGTAAAAAGCAACAAAGCAGAACAAAATGAGGATCTTTAGTGTGTGTATGTGTGTGTATAGATTGAGGTGTGTACACAGCAGGCCACATTTGCCTCACACAGTCCCTCAGGCCCACCAATAGGAACCTTTTGCTGAATAAAAGGCCTATTCTTAAAGAACTGAGTACCTTATGTTTATTCTCTATTTATCCCAGTCTAAGAGTACAATGAGAGATCCTTTTCCAGAGATGTGCCCTTTTAAATTAATGGGAAAATATTTGTTGGCATTGTTTGAATAGAGGCCAACAAATATTGCAGAATCAACTGTTGGACACAACTTTACATTTTTTGGTTTATACTGCATTATTATAATTATCAATTTCTCCCCATCTGTCTCATTTCATTTAGCTGTTTTTCTCACATGTATTATCATGAGATGCCCCGTTACCATAGCCACAGAGAACAACAAGCTAATCTTGCACACTGTGGTAATCCCCATGTGATCAGGTACAAATAATACAACGTGTCACATTCAGATGGGTCCCTCCTGTGTGTCCTGTGCTATATCCTGCAGTCACGTACGTAGGCATGTTGTAAGAACCTTCTTAAACCTGTTCAACCTTTTTTTTATAATTACGTCATTGTTTATTTTAGAAGTGTAAAGTGTAAACACACAAATTACACAAAGTGCATTGAGTCAGTATAATGCGCCTTTGGCAATAACACACACACACACCTGTTCACCTGCCAAAGCAAAGTATCATCACCTACTTAGTACCTACTGATAATCCTTATGACAAGCTATGTTAGCTATGCACAAATCACAAATCTGTCAACACAGATTGTGATGCAACCAGCATTTATTTATTTAACCACTAAGCACAGAGGTTAGACATATGAGGAAAAATGAGTCTGTCATCTCTACTATGACACTGCAAAGCACCAGATGACATTGCAGGGCACCATTTAACACCTCACTGCTGCCTGTATGCTGTATATCACAGTTCAACCAGGTCAAATAGTTCAAACATGACTTACAGCCTAAGGTTACAGCATTGCTGTGCAATAGCATCTCATTCCCCATGACCTGACCTACATCACATTGATACTGTGACCTCATAACTCTAGCCCTTTTGTGATTGGTCATCTGTCTTGCCCTTGAAATACCCAGCATTCCTTGCTCCCATGATCTGTAGTCAGTGAAGCAGGAGATACATAAGAACAAAGATGGAATTTCTCAGTCCTTTGGCTTGCCTTACAGGACAGAGGAAATACCCACTTCATTATAAACTATGTTGATGAAGTATAAAATAGCTAATGTAAACAAATGTAAATTTAAATACCTTGCAGCACTATAACAAATATAAATCTGATTCCAGTAAGATAGTGTGTGTGGTGTAATCAGCAGAACCTGAACACTGCTGGACTAATATTCAGTCAGAAGAAATTACAAAAATGACCCAGCATGCCGGACTGTACCTTTATGAGGTGTTTGTTGACCCATTTTGTGAATGTTTTTTTCTGCACCCTGTCTCGTTCATCTGTAAAAACAGCGACAGTGGAGGAAACAGTAGAAAAAGACAGGAAGAGGAGAGAAGAGACAGGAAGAGAGATTGGGTTAATTATGTAACACAACAGAAGGTCTACATCATCACAATATTGTTGTGCATTATTTACTAGAATTCCCTTGAGTATTGCTCAAAATAGCAACATTTCCTTAAAAAAACAAAGGAAAAACAACACTTGGAAATTTTGGAAAATTACCACAATTTTGGAAATAAATCCACAACGTAAAAGATTTAATAGAGATTCTAGGATTCAAGTGTTACTGTGGTACATCATTATTAGCAATTTCATAAAACAGGAAACTAGGCTGAAAGTTATAAAAAACTTTATGTATAAAAAAACCATTTAATAGGTTCCTTAGTTTTCACCTGACCTACATACATACAACTTACTATTACATGTAAAAGGCTTAGAAAGTCACACATGAATAAATACATGCTTAGAGATCCACCATAAATGAACAAAAGTTTTATATTAGACTTCATATTGTGTTATCGTATGTACACATCTGTGCAAATACAATGTCTTTATAATATGCTGTTACAATACATGCTGTGGGAACAAAGCAAAGTTAACAGCTGTTATGGATTCATATGGTTTAAATACTATACAGTGTAAACAGGGAATTAAGGAAAGGAAGTTAAATGTGGTAGATTTTAATTCTGAATAGAAATATAAACTAAGTCTATAGGGTTTTGAAAAAGCTGTGTTTGACACTTACTCTGAACATGCCTGAGCAGTGATGCAGTCAAGCACAGAATAGAACGTGATCACACACAGTCCTGGTGTTTCACGAGTTTATCAAACTGTTTCTTTCTCACTCTTTCTTTTAGCCACCAGCTGTGAGGCTACAGTTGATGTGGTCGCTATGGAGACATAGCAACACTAAGCAGCCATGGGATATAGACAGCCCACTTATTCTGATAAGCACACACAGAGCATACTACTCAGATGCATCCTAACAGACAATATACATGTACACACTCACGTAACGTATTCAGAACAACCCATAACCTGCACATAACAGACTCAAGCTTTTATTACTAAACAGGATCAAGTTAGAAATATTACCCCCACAAACTAGAAGCTGACAAAAAATTAAACATATTGCGTCCTAAAAAAAATAATTTCTGACTGTTTGCAATTATAAACAACATACTCTGTAGTTACACCACTGATGTTTTTAATAAGATCTATCCTTCTAAGATCTATCTAGACTTCTTTTGCTGGTGACATCTTTAACCTCATGTCTGTGACTGTCACAGAGAGGTACATGTCATTCCACACTACAGTAAGTCATTGTGCGTTTCTTTAACACACCCCTTCCTGTGCAAACACTGCATAGAAGCTCACACCGTCATGTCCACGTTCAGACGCGTGTGGGCTCACACAGTGACAGTGTCACTACAACACCCTACTGCTGGAGAGTAAACACACCAACACACAAATCACAGCGTCCATGTGACCTGGTGACGACATATTCACAGGCACACAAATAGAAACTGACCTGCGCAACACATGAGCATGTGCAGATGAGCGTTCAGGCTGCGTTCAGTGCAATATTCAGGCCACATTCTGTTTCGTTGTCCTTTGGGGGTTTCCAGAACAATCTACCTTTCGCTACGTTTTCCCAACATTCCCAAGTGTGGCTTTTGCTCCTTTAATCCAAACACACTCAAATGGCAAACTGAGGGAATTTCTTGATCATAGCATTTAAAAGCTCAAAGTCCATGCGCTTCAGAAACAAGTAAAGATCTTCTGACTTCCTTGTTGTCTTTTATCTACAGCCCCCACAGTCTATCTCTAAGGTTGCTAGTCTTGTCATGGCTTCCATATCAAAGCTCAGCGGAGCAGCTTGGCTCACACGTGCTTGTCAAACTCTGAGAGAGCTCCTCCCTCTAGTTAATAAGGAACAACAGCCCCTCCTCTCTTCTACCACTGCCGCTCTCACTCGCTCTGTGGTGGGAAAGGTCATATATGCAGTGAACAGTTATCTCCTCTTTACCGATGACTGCAAGAGATTCAAAAAATGGTTAATCAATAATGGTTCCTGTGCTTGAAAAGTAGTAGAAACCGTTGCTGTTAAATCTTTCCTCAAGAGCCTCTTCAGAACTGATTAGCAGTGAACCAGAAGAAATTAGCAACCCCACAAATCAGAGATGCTCCTCTGTCAGGAAGTGTTTTTAGCAGCATGGTGAGCTCAAGGAGCGTCCCTCAATGATGATGTCATCAGCTGAGAGCTTCATCTGCAGCTTGGTGACTTTGCATCAACGTTCTTACTCCACTCCGTTGTGATTCAATCGCCCTACAGAAAGCAGCCGTCTAAAACATTAAACTGCAACACTGAAACATTGTTATGTAAGACGATGTTATGCAACTTAATCAAAAGGTCCGTATAATAAAGAGTCTTGTGATGCAAAGTGACTTGGTCCAATCATTGATCCAATACAATGACAGAGTTCTGCAATGAACAAGTAAATGACAGAGCTGACAGAGACCCTCATATCATCACTCCACAGTCAAGCTCTCAGAGTGATGCAAAACTGAACTGAAGTAGAACCAGAACCAGAGTGAAAGTGAAAGTAAAAATTTTGCTGCAAGAGAAAAGAGAAACCTGGGACTTTCAGGGATGAAATACACACTGAACAAGCAAAGGACAACAGCAGAAGAAACAGTCCAGTAGATAAATTTCCATGTCACAACTTAATTGACTTCAGAGTCTTGTGCTAAAAATCACAAGTGATTCAGTGATGTTTACGATAATGCTTGCATGATCTCATAAAGCTGCGACCAAACACAAAGCCTCAGCCAATCAGCAGTCAGATGTCATCTGGCAAACCGACTTGACATTTGATTACAGTGTCCTGGTTGAACGTTTCTTTAAATCTCTACATGTGTTGTTGATGTCAGAGTAGGAATGCAGACACCTGCTTCACCACTAATATTCACTCACACATGATCAATGCCACTACAAGATGGCTGAGACGCATTTCCCGTTCCTGATTCCTCTTGATTTTGAAAAACAGAAGACAGGCAGGATGATGAAGCTTGTAATTTCCACTCGTGGTTTATTCCATTATCCTTCTCTCTTCCCTGAGTAATTCTGAATCATGTTCACTCCATTATTCCATTCCTCGATTTCACTTCTGGTTTTTCGGAGAGTCTGTTTTTCCGATGCTCACTCTTCCTGCGGCCCTCTGAACTATAAATACCAGATAGAGCTTATGCTCCTAATGCCACACAGAGTGCCTATCCCTCCTCTTTCTCTCTCTCTCCCTCCCTTTCTCTGTGGTTATCATGTCTATCCTCTAATCAGGTCCAGCTGGACACAGCTCTCTCCTCTGTGTCTTTGCCTGGTTTTGCAGTTTTCTATTTTTTTTAGACATTTGTTTCTGTGGCAGTGAGAGGCTGGCACAGCCTGTGTCATCTCATCCCACTCCCTCCCTCCTCACACGCTACTTCTTTCACTTGCACTCGTCTTTCCATGTGAACGACAAGCCCAGTCTAGGGAAACCTTGACAAGAGGAAATCTAATGGTTTCATCTCGAGCTAAACAAGGAAATCTGATTGGAGGAGACCCACAATGTTCATATTCTGTCACTGTATAATCCATACAATTACAAATCTCCCACCTGCCAGGATGCCTAATCCCATTAGCCCATATTAAATTTGGGCTCCTTGTGACCTTGGTTGTCTAATGAGTAAAGCCAAACCTGATTAGCACAGTAACATCTGCAGACATAATACAGACTTTAGCTGTTGTCAATTTATGGGTCAGGACCCCACACATTATCTTCAATAGGTGTTGAAAAAACTTGAAACTCAAGTCAAGCTTGTGTGGCTGAAGGAAAAAAATAAAGTTTTGAAATTTGGAAACTCATATGGGATGTTTGTTTAATATTCTAAGGTTCTTTGGAATAAGAACAATTAAAACAATTGATGTTTCCTGAAAAACACCACAAACGTGCTGTTTGTCCTATAGCACTGTGAAGAGCTAATATTGCACTTCAGACTAATTCTTTGAGATAAAGGGGTATTAGGACTGCAGCGGTAAGACTCTGTAGGCAGAGCCAAAGCATTAAAACCCATTAAAACAAAGTCTATTAGAGGTGTTGTGGTGAGATTCAGACAAGCACTGGCCTGAATGAACGCTGAGATTGATGGGTAACAGTTGGCAGAAGTTTGTTTGGATTTGTGTACCGAACACACCATCAACACTTGAGGTTTACCACAACTTGTATTACAATGTATTAGAATACAACACCAAGGACAAAAGATGGTTGCCAGCACAAAACAAACACAGCCAGACACATACAAATAAGCTAATAATGAAATATGCCCAACCCCGGTGTGTTACCCACACCCATGTTCCGCTATACTTCCTGTTTAAGCTAATAATAACAACCTCTGTAGAACAGCGCTGTTCCTTTAAACTTTCTCAGATTGCACACAGCCCATGACAGCTAGCATAAATTAGACAGTAGAGAAACAGCCATGTAATGACCCATCACTCGCACCCTAACACGCATATCCATGACTGCAAATGATTTGAAGGAACAGCTCCCCAAGCTATTGGCTCCCCTCACATTTCTACAGACCAATTCACATAAGTTACATAAGCACTGACAGACAGTCAAATCAGGCCACTTTAACTCTGTCCTGTTATTCTCCCATTGACTTCCACACATTTGTGACTAAGAACAATTACCATTCAAAGCCTTCAGCTCTGCAGATATAATCTAAACTAGCTGTTAACTATATTTCTAACCATAGTACTAACTATAACATTGCATTGATATTAGAGCCCAATATAAACAGCACTTTGTGTGGTTGTATAATTATATGCTGTGTTGTGTCACACTAAAATATTCACAGCAGATTCAACATTGATTAACACAAATATAAGATAATTTATGAATTAATAGACTATACCTAATCTCTATAGAATAAACAGCATAGGTACTATTGGCATTAATGTAACAGGAAGAGGCGGAGCCTGAAGAGGAGAGAAGTGAGCCAGGAGAGCCTCCTGGATAGATTGATAGACAGCTAGAGTGAAGGAAGGAAAGGGAAAGAGGAAAAGCAGACCATGGAAATGTGTATTACCAGAAAGATCTATAGCACGTCTGGTGTTCCAGCGCTTACAGTACAGCCATATTCCAGTCACTGTCAATAGATGAGCGGCCACAAACAGCACTGATGTGATGACCGCTGGATCAAAATAGTCCATTGCTTGATCTGTCTGTCTGTCTGTCTGTCTGTCTGTCTGTCTGTCACTCTTGATCTCTAAAAACAAACCTTGCTTTGAAAAAAACGTAATAAATTCTCAGTGAAACTCCACGTTCTTCCTCATTCTCCAACCTCACTTAGAAAAAGTAACTGCTGAGACTAATAACCCAACTTAGTCTTTCTTTCTCTCTCTCTCGTTCTCTCTCTTTACTTTCTCCTCCTCATCTCATTCTGACACTCTTACACAGAATTCCTTTCCTCTGAAACAAGTTGCATGCTTTTAGCTATCATTCCAAATGCTGTAATAAGCTCAACCGAACATACACATAAGAAACACAGAAAGCTACAGCAAGTAACAAACTTTTTCCTCTTTGTGTCAGACCACATGGCCCTGTATCCTTCCTGTACCAGACTGTGGTTCTGCACAGGCGTACATTCAAGCGCTGTGGATGTCAAAGTGTGTATCTATTTATGTGTGTGTATCTCTGTTGCTATGAGTAAGCACTGCCACATCTCTTCCATATTTACACAAGACCTTCTACGGAGAGCATCGTCTGTGAGCGTCGCATTTGTCTGGAAGCTGCGAGACAAATACTGTTGATGGGTGTGTGGTGGCCGTTCCCGTGATCTCATCTGGGATGAGTTACATTCATTAAATGTATGAGTGACATCAGAGCTAACTGTGTTTGGTGTTATACAGCCATTCTGGCATCAACAGTCGTGTTTGCCTGTGAAACACTGGCGGCACTGTATGTGGTCATAGCGCAGTGATTCAGCATGACTAACTGTATAGTCAAAGCACCTGGGGGTCTTACTGTAAGCATGTGTGTGTGAGAGAGAGAGAAACAGGGAAGTGCAACAAAGAGCCCAAGACTGTAAATGGTAGAATTTAATGCTGAACTTTCACTGAGAACAGATGGTGCAATGTTACTTGTTCTGCTGCTATGATCAGTTTCATACAGACTGTTTTTATGGGACATGAAGTGACTGGCTGAATATTTGTGGTTTGGCAGTAATAGGTGGGTACATGAGTCCCCAGACTCATTTGGAGGTGTCATACAGTGTCATGTGCCCCATGTGGGGGACATCAAGTCATCCAATCACAGACAGCCATTTGTCACCCATAATCTTTACATTCTCTCTTGTGCTATTTTGAAAAAGGGGAAATACAAGAAAGAAAGGGACTTTACAAAAAACAGAGGTTATAGCGTGACAATGAGGGCAAGTTTGTTAAGAAATGCATAACAAATGCAAATCTGTGGCTATGGTCTTTAACCACCCTGGTTTACAACTTGGTCAGTGTGAACGTGTAAAAGTAAATCAAGCTTCACACTGAAATAAACACAGCAGAGCAGATGTAAAAGAAAAGACAGAGTCTTAATAGCAGTAAGGATCAGGTCAAGCTGCAAAAAAGCTCAATTTATGAAAACGCAGCTGTAATTGTAAGTGTATCGTCACTAAGGATTTTTCTTTCAGCAATCTGAAGTTTTCAAATGTTATTAGGCTGAATAGTATTCCTGGGTCATGTTACATTTTAAAATAAAAACACAAAAACAATATTTTACATAAATAATTTTGATATTGTGCGAGGAAAATCATCTTGTTCTAAAATCAATATTAAAATGAGCAACTTTCTCATTTTCAGATGAATTCAAATTTATTATAAATGAACTTAAATAATGAACAAGTACTATTCTAATGTATGATATGCCCTACTTAACCGTCCTGAAAATAAAGACACAATCTGGATATGTTCTTACCAGGCCTCAGTACTAAATACTGTGTCTATGGGGTTGTGTGTCCTAACCACTTTTACATATTCCTCTCAGAAAAGAACCAAAGACCCTTCAAGATACTTAACACTCAAATATCTGCTGCTCTCCAGTGCACAAAAACATATTAGAACCCTGACAAGTTTGTCTGTGCAGAATCACAGCTTAACTGCCTAACAGCACAAAAGGCACTAAAAGCCCAGATCATGGGGTTTAAGATCAGGAGGGCTTTTAAATGTCTACTTTAAATGCTGCTGTTAAAGAAGAGACATATAACACAAAGTTTGTGTGCCAGGAGAACTCCACAGCTACTGGGATGTACAAGTCTCAGAGGTATGCTGCAGGACGAGACGTTTTACCTGAAGAATAAAAGAGAAAAACAACATACAACAGAATCACAGAGGGAGAGATCAACAAGTAATACCTTTTTTCAAACACATAAAAATAAATACAGTGCATCATACAAAGCCAGTGTCTCTCTCTCTCTTCCTTTCTCTGTCTCTTACACACACAACTGTATGGACCACTTGCAAATTTTACATATGAAATTCAGCCAGTTGGCTGACAAGGTCACCCTGTCATCCAACGTCTCTTGCTCTTTTTTTACACACACACACACACACACACACACACACACACACACACACACACACACACACACACACACACACACACACACACACACACACACACACACACACACACACACACACACACACACACACACACACACACACACACACACAAAGAAAGTCAAACAAAGAAACATGCTGAGTACAAATAAAGACTACCAAAAACATCAAGCTAGGATATACACTATCATTGAATACTGGACACAAGCTCCTAGGCAGAGGTAAAGATCAAATTAATAACAACTTTAACTTCAACTTTTCGATTCAAAACAATCATATCATTGCTTCCAAAGACCAGGAATACAGCACTGCAGTCATGTGGGCTATTGTAAACTTTTACACAATTTTATAGTGATTTTATGGCACCCACAGCTGCTGCCACTTTAACTGTTGTTGTGAGGCAAAAACTGTATAAACAATAAAACAGCATGTTTAAAATGAAATGCAGTGAATCATAACACTTATTAGTGGTTCCTGTAATACAAATAAGATGAGATAGGGGGCAGTATAATAACAGTCATAGCACTTGAAGATTCACAGCCACACTAACTTGATCATTGCCACTGCAAACAACACTGTCACTGTTTACAAGTGACATCACCCCTCCAGCATATATCAGATCAGTCATTTTCACCTGCTTTATAATAACAACAGTCATCAGGAAGTCAAGACACAGGTAAAGCAAAGAGAACAAAGTTTCTCAAACCTTTGAAGGAACAGAAGAAACCACAATGAAACTATTCAGCAGGAATCTAATGAGATAAAATAAGCCTTATTCAATGTTACCTGCCAGATAAACACTAGAGTTTTGTATTGTTATCAGAAATGAAAGTATTTGTACTGAATGGCATGCAGCAACATTAAAAAGAGTTAATGTATGTTGTTTTGACAAGGTGAATGGAGAGCACTCAGCATGTGTTGCCAAGCCCTGTTTAAATATGCCTGAAGGTGCCATAAAAAGATGACATCAGACATCAGACTGAATGTAAAAGGGTTGAATTAAGGATACAGAGCAGACAGCACTACAGATGCTGTGAAAAACACACACTCTGGAGCACCAGCAAATACAGACAAACAACGCTGAAGAGGAAAAGCTTAACAGGCTTTGAGACTGTACACAAACATTTTGTGCAGACAGTTTAAGTATATGAACATTAAACATTTTGCTCAGACAGTTTAAGTATATGCAAAGTGTTTCATGAATGAACCAGCCATGTAGAATCTTGCAAAAACACTTATGAGGTGCTGATGTGATGTACTTTATTACACACAAAGGGTGTCACACAAACATAAAAGGCAGTAAAAGCTATATATTCTGAACTTAATACACAAATGTAAAACTTATGTTGCAAAACATGCCAGTGTATATATTTTAATTTTTATTTGATGGGATGTTAGCCATATAAAGTAACATCTTACTGGTTTGAGAGTTGGTCTAGTACCCAGAAGGTTGCCGGTTTGATTCCAATACCAGGTTAAATTTCAGAGGTCACATTTCAGGTATGGGTTATCCTACCTGACAAAAACATCACTTTCATTTGGATAATTTTAAAGCCCTTACAGTTTTCCCCATGTCCTCCTTGTCACTGTGTTTATTTATCTAAAACAGAATATTTTGTGCTATTATAATCTCACTGGAGAAGTCAAGCATTCAAACGTACCACTGCCTTTTTCTTCTGACAACCACGACATGAAAGATACATAATGCAGGAATATAAAAGAATGTGTAATCCTCTCAAAATAGAGAAAATCCCAGTGTGGCCACAAGGTGGACCATGTACCACCAGTAATGACAGATACAAACTGATCCCACGCCAGATAAGGGCCTCTTAGACAAATGTGAACAGACTAACATAAATAAACCTGGTTAACTATACCAGCGTCAGTCTGAGGGGTCACCCTTTTATCAACTGTCAACATACTGTTCACCTTTAAAGTTCATCTGACCTGAAGTCAGCAAACCTTAAGGTGCGAGCAGTGTTGGTGTTTGTGTGCCACAATGACTGATCTGCCAGTGACTGATCTGCCTGGACTTCAATCCAGTTTCAATGCAGTTTTAAAAGGGTCTTTTTTTATTGAGCCACTTTAGCGCCGTAGCCAGGAAGCAGCACATTAGGCAAGTAAAGAGAGACGCTCCCTACAGTAGGAATGAAAAAGAGATTTACTCTCACACCTCCGTTAGAAATTATCCCTCACTTTCCACCGAGAGCCAAACCTTCAGAGCTGACGACAGGCTTGCTTAATCACAGGTTAACAGTGGGAAAATAAAGGAAGGGGACAGGGAGGGAATATGGAGAAAGAAGGTCGTGAGAGAGACAAATTTCCAGAGGGGTCAGGGATGGGAAAGGACAGAGACCGGGGAAAAAAGGAAGAAAAGATAAAAAGAAGGGGTGAATTGTGGTGAGGTACACAAACACAAGGCAAAGGAATAGGAGAACTTTATCATCAATTCCCATTTTTCCACAGGCTCCTGTCATCACCATGGAAACCCGTAAATTAGGTACCAGCCTTGCCCTGTCAGCCACTTGACCCTCCATAAAAGACCTTTATTTCCCTCTGACAGATCAAAAGAGACATCTACTGCATAGTCCAGTTGATGTGTCACCTTAATTCTGCTCCAGTAGTGGGAACTTGAGAACATTGACTATTATTCTCCTCATCTCATCTGCAATGTTTTCCAAAGTGGATAGAAGTGAAGGCTGGTATTCTCAGCAGTCATAAAGATGACTGAAGGTTAAAGCACCTTGGTAGCTCTAAACAAATGAGGCTTACCATCCAGAAACAACAGTTTCACTGATGTATGCACATGCACTGCACCATGGGAAAGAGCCACCAAAAGGGGCCACTTCACAAACAGAAAAGCCTTGTGTCTACCAGTATGTGTGCGAGGTGAGTAATGCTCATTGGGCTCCATTTGGAGAGACAAACCTTTCAAACTTGTTGGCTTTTCTTGGAAAGCCAAGTGACTAAATGGGACTCAAACAATCCTAAATGGTAGGGTGGTCTAAATGTTGTTCAACAGAAATGCACATTCACTTAATTGACAATACATAAAATGACCAGTCGCCTTGCTAATGAGTCCTACCACAGCTGGTTCATTAGAGAAAGGTAATCCGTTTTTAACAAGCCACTCTAAGCCTGGAGCTCGGCCTCGCTGAGAAGAACTGGACCCTTGAGGTCCTCGGCCTGTTTGAAGTGTAGAACGCTGAAGGTGAAGCTTAACTATAAAGGACAGGAGGGCACAAAAAAATAAAAAAGATTATAAAAGCTAAGAACATGACAAGAGGACAAAGGGGTTTTAACTGTATGTGTTTGTCAGTTTCAGACTGAAATCATTCATCTTGTTCTTTGTTTTCATTAGAATTTTGCGGTTTAACTGTGAAAGGGAAAGAATGGAAAAGAGGAGGAGGACGAAAAACGGAATTAGTGAAATATTGGGGCCAGAGGAGGGAAAACTGGATGAGGAAAGCATGAGGCCCAGCATCCATTCATCTGACCAACAGGACACAAAGACGTAAACATACATCAGAAACAGACAACAACTGATATTAAAGTAGTTGCTCTAATGTAATAATTTTGATAAGCTATGCAGGAACAGTACATGAACTGCTGTGAATCTGATATCTTTTGAATCTTTTAAAAACCAGAGCAGATGTGACCTATAATTGTGAATAACCAAAAGTGAATCTGAATAAATCTGCCTAAAAAAATTACATGTCTGAAACAAAAGTCCCTGAGATGTTTAATGGCAATAACAACTCAGAACACAAAATGTTTGCGTGAGGAGCTGCTTGTGACATTTGACATCAGTAAAGTTATGTTTGAGTCAGCAGGGGAGAAATAAGTTCAAACTAGGCCCAGGGACTGCAGGAAACTCCCACACAACACACCCGTATGAACACCAGGAATGGAACAATAGATTTTCCCTCCACAATCTCTACTGCCATAATTATCCTCTAACTATCCTCTTTGATTATGGAGACAGCAACCACTTATGACAATAACCTTAAAGTATTGCTTGCAGAAGAAGGGAAAAAAACTTTCATAGTTTGCATGAATATTACCACTGAACTGATACAAGAGGGTGGTATTGATGTAATTATTTTCCTTGTTTTTGCAATTATTTTCCATTAAATGTTTCAGACGCCCCTGCAACTGGTACCAAACCAATGGTTGGTCCACTATTTTTAGAACTTTCCAGTCACATATTCAAATCTAGGGATTGAACAACAGAAGGCAACAGAAACAACTCTGAACTATTGACTGAACAGTTGACCCAAATCAGGACATATTCAGGAGGGCCCGCAGAGGGCACGACATCACCGTTAAATACCAAACTTCAGCATGGCATCGATCTGCAGTGTTTTTGCCATTTTGAAAATGGTTTCATCTGAGCCTGACACACCCAGCTGGCACACAGGAGATATGCAGGCCTGAATGCTTATCTCTGTCACTGCCTCAGCCTGTCCACACAGACACACTAGAGAACCCTCACTCTTCCTGTGTATCTCCACGTAATTACATCTCTCTGTGCCGCTTGGTTTGCATAAAATAAATCTAAAACAATTTCCTGTCATGCAAAATTCCATACATCCACACACAACAACACTGGGTCACAACTGGGTCATTGGTCTGTACTATAGTTGAGAAACAAACTCAGAACAAAAATTGACAGAAGTATCTGAACTGAGAAGTTGCACTAGCATAAATGCTCAAACATGTTATCATTTTGTTTACGGTTTTATAATTTACACTAACAAGCCTATATATTATATGTATACAAACATATGTATCAATCATACTGTTTTGTCAAATGTTTATAAAAAGGCTAATGCAAACGTTTTAAACATTTCACAAGTGTGACATAAGGGTAAAAATACTATTTGGGGCCACTGACTGTTTAGTCTATAAGAGACAGACTTCTAAACCCATGAACAATAAATCAATCCACATTCACTAGCCTCAAAATGAAAAATCAAATTGTCTGATATTTGATGACTGTTAATGTAACCAACATGATCCAGGCCAGAGATTCTAGTACAGATCCAGCAACAGTGGCTCAGAGATCGGGTGGGTAAATATGATTGTCCTCAGTGCAGGTTTGGCTGTGAGGTCTGGCAGCAGATAAAAGGTTTGTTCCGGTATTAGATGATATAATCAGAAGCCGAAAAACATCAGAGGTGATAGCTAGTTACAGTTTGCACTAATCAGAACCATTAGAGCAGATTCTGGGTCAACGAAAAGTAAACCTGCAATTACAGGCAGCACTGTAGCTTCATGTGTAATCATGGTTCTGAGGGTATTCCTGTAGCTTGCATTAGCAGTGCAAAGGTTGTGGGTTCGATCCCAGGGAATGCAAGTACTGATAAAAATGTATACCTTGAATTTGCTATGTTGCTTTGGATAAATGTAAATAAATTAGGTAAATAAATACATTTATTTACATAAATAATGAAAATAAATGAGGGGCTTATAGAATATCACATGAGGTCTGAGGTCATTAATGGTCTTTGATAACAGGATATAGATATTAAATATAACTATCAGAACTGGCCACTAAGAAACACATACTGGTGGATCACTTCTTCCTGCTTTGCAAATACATAAAGGGAAAACAAGGCAATATAGAACACTGTCATAGACAGAAGCCCAAAGGCAAACAGCAAAGACCTCTGTGAGGAATGTGTGCCTGTGTGTGATGGTTAAGAGGCTGGACTGTCTGTGGTGTGGTGGTGAGCCTGTGTTAAATGTCTGAGCCAGTGCTGAGAGGGATTGAGTCTAATCAGGGTTAGCTGGATTACAATTCTGGGTGGAGACAGCACAACAAGTCAAGCCACAGTGACCAGATTTCAAGTGACAAGCACGCAAGACACATAAACCTGCTGTTGTAAACTAAAGTTTTTACCTATTCATCTACCATCTGTCTCTAAACCAGGAGCTGCACTGTGCAACATCATCCACCAACACGAATTAACACACCAATATCCTGCCTAATGAGCACACACACACACGACACACACAACACAATACAGACCTAACAGTACACACCGGCTAAGTGTCTGTGATTATAACTGACAGTAACTAGACTGTCATGTCTTAAAAAGATAAACTTAAAGACTAAATTAATGTCTAAACATGATAATCTTTTATTTGGTTGTTTTACTTTAAAATTTACCTTTGTCATCGTTACATGAATGGATTTGTCCTGTAAAGGACCTGGCAGGGCTCAGACAATAGATTTACTGTCCGGGTATTACTTTGATAAAACGCACCCATTCACACCCACCCTACGTCTCCATCTGGTCAACACACTTGTGTTTGGCTACATACACTTAAAGTCTGTGCAAATGCTGGACCCATGATCTGGGATTAAATTACAAAGGAATAAGTAAAGCATCTTTAGTTACGGTTATTCTTTTGTCTGATGTCTGCGCAAGTCAAAGGAGAACAGCCGTCATGCGGCCGCAGCAAAAAAGAGACAATCTTAAAGCAGATAAGGTGAACAACTCCCTTTAGGCAAATTATAACCACTCACAACATCTTCCAAAAAAAAAAAACACACACCCTTCCTGTTTCACAAAAAACGTGCAAAAAAAAAAAATCTGTCCCAAAGCCATTATCGTGGGCAGGTTTTTTGACAGGCGATACAGATGACACATGCTAACACGCAGTCTCAGTTACCACACAGACCCCAATAGGCACATCTCAGTATAAGAACTCATAACTAGTGATTGACCTAATCATTTCAATTTATACACTACATTATTGCTATAATGCTGGAATACGAACCCCAATAATCAGTCATATTTGAGAAACATGCTCAAATCAGGAGCAGATTTGCTCTGTAAGCATCTACATGTATCCATGGTTACTTCAGAGTTAACTTTATGGTTTACAGCAGACACTTGGCACTTATTACCCTTTCATTTGAATCCAGACTGCAGTCTGCCATTGACATGGCTCTTAACCTGCTAACTTTACAAACAACTGAACAAGAGAGTCAACGCATAAACCACAAGGGATATCATTTATATAAGGCTAGCGAACAACCAGCGACACATGCTGACAAAATATATTGAATGAAACCAACCTTTCTTTTCCTCAAGGTCCTGAAGGTACTGTCTGTATGAAGCCAAGGTACTCATTTCACCCCGGCGTGAACGTATTAAATAGAAACGGAAGGAATACAATAAAAGATTAGATTAGGGGGACTAGAGCTGAAAGGATGGAAACTGAAAGCAACTGAGAGGTTGAACTATGTTTGTTTAAAAAGCAAAGCAGAGGGAGAGGCCACCGTCAAAAGCTTAAGGCTTGAGAACCGAAAAGCCACCAATCCAATGCCAGCAGGGAATCCAGTCGGCCACTTCCCTGTTTCTGTCTGAACGGTGTAGTTCTTTGTAGTTCACCGCTGTAGTTTGCTCTGGACTGAGCACATGTGTGTACCAGCCGGGTGCCTGGAAGCTCTGAGCAAGCAGCATGTTTCACAGCCGGATAGAGGAACTGTACTTTGACCACAAGGCTGGTGATGTCACTGCCAGAGCTTGAGCATGTGTGTTGCACTCTCTGTGTGACTAAGGGTCTAACGTGTGTGTGTGTGTACAAATCAAATTTCTTCTCAAAAAGCTGGGTTGTGAATTCAGCTTACACAAACAAACCCTATCTCTATTGTGGTAACCATTATCACCTCCTATGTCCTTATAAATTTATGACAGAGCATTAAACAAACATTAAACAAGCAGCTGCAATCTAATATAATACATACAACACATGATAGTGTTACATCTCTATATGAAATACTCTGCAATAACTAACTGTAATTCTTTATTGGCAAAAACGGTCAAACAGCAAGTGTTTACAAAATGTTTAACTCTGTTACTTTGTTAATCTCAGTTGAAGGTGGAAGGTAAAGTGAAAGATTAGACCCCTTCCGACAAATGACAACCTTCACCTTTAATCTGATGTTCAGTAGTAAATACTTGATATCTCACTCCAAAACCATTACATGACTTTTACATGAGATTAACAAAATCTGCTGTGTGGCTTTTGAAGGTGAATGGTTTGTAAAAAAAAAAAAAATCAACTTTTGAAGAAGCCAGTGTTCTTCCAGATACTGAACAAATTGTACCAACACCGACAAACAACTTAACATCCTAAGAATACCTAATACCTGTGAAAATAAAAATTAATTTGCTTATATTTATTTACTTTAATGACACATTATTCGAAAGAATTTGCTGAACTCCATCAATCATTCATTCAACGCATCTCCCAATTTATAAAAAGAAAAAAAAATACTGTTTACAGTAACATCTGAGGAGAAACATCTCATGTGCATGACTAGAAGTTCATCTGCCCAGCACAGTAGTGCCACCACCAAAATGACAATTTTAAACAGCCAGATGATTATGAATGAAAGGAACACAATATAAAAGCATTAAATTATAATGTGAGCTAGAGGTTACACAAGGACACTGACACATACACAAACACTTGCTCTCTTCCACCAAATGACGTGTGTGGGAGAGATATTGTTTGCCAAACTGCACGTTGCAAAAACGTCGTCTAGATGCTGACCAACCTAAAACCTAAACAATTCGAACAGCAAAAACCACCCACAGTATTATGCCTTATCTCTGCACCCCAACCCATCCAATTAGATTTTTATGCTTGGTCCATACAGAGAGGTCAGTATGTGAAGGGTACAAGACCTTATGGTACACAGCAGTGCAACACTCTGCAACCGCTACATTGAATCTTCCACAATGCATCATTGCTGATGCAGAGAAACATTCCCCTCCCCAACGCATCATAGTAGCCAATCAAAAACACGTTTACACATAAAGGCTAGTTTATCAGGAACAATCTGACAGGAAGTTGCCAGATTCAAAGGATAAACTGATAATGATCTTTGAGACAAATGCAAATACACACACCTAGATCACTGGGGTTAGGACAAGAAAATATACATACATATAAATATATATTTAATGGGTGCATCCATTAAATATAAATAAACACAATGAATCTAAAAAGGATGCAGGGGGTGTCTGGTTAAAAATGAAGGACTCAAAAATGAACTGAAAAGCAGATTGAAAGAAAGATGATAAAACCTCAGTTCTCCTCAATACTGGTGAGAAAAGAAGCCTGAGAGGCAAAGCTGAGGTCTCTCATGACCAGTGAGAGTGAAGGGGGATGGGAGGATGGAGAGAGAGATGGAGAGAACACACCTGAATGTAGGTCAGGCACATGCAGTGATAAAGTTTATGAGATCCAGGTGATTATGACAAGCAGTGATAAACAAGGTATAAAAGATAACAGAATGACCTCAGAAGGAAGATGTAATGCTTGATTGTTTATGTAATGCTTGCCACCGTGATGCTAGGGTGTTATCATGGCATTGCTAGGGTGTTCTAGGTGGTTGATTAAAGGGCCAATCAAACAAGCCCATCCCAAGGTCTCTATCGTATCCTGGTTCCTAAACAGGGTACCGGTACTTTCTGCAACAGAAGTTTGCAGAACGTTTTACTTGTCTGGCAGTCAGAAGTAATTTAAAATTATTTAGAAAAGGAACAGCACAAACTAGCCTAAATCCTTAACAAAAGATGAAAAAGTGCTCAAGGAAAGATCTTAGCATGAGAAAACACTTTCTAGGCATGGCAGAATGAGCATTTCTTTAAGTGGGCTAACTTCTGTCAGAGTGGGCTTGTGTTCAGAGATTTTCTGGGGGAAATCTTCTTTGGGTAAGCTGCCAGATCTCTTCTCAAATCCCCCCAGAGCAGATTGCTGTGGATTAGGGGCCCTGCGTGAATCTTCAGAGGTGTGCATTCTTGCTGCCTTTAATCCAGATGATCTGATATTTCATAAACATATAGGTTATGCTCACCTGGTTGGAGGGAATGTAGCATGCAAAGGTCTATTGAGGACTGAGCCTGTTCATTCTCGAATCATTCTTGAAGCAGCATTCTGCAGTTCAGTTCAGTGCTGATTCAGGTGTAGAGGGTGTTCATGGCTAATTGCAGAGGCATTGAAACCATTTCTCCTCCACAAAACTTCTCAGCTCAGGACTTATTCTGCTTACCTGCACTAATGCGAACAGTCCCAGTCTAGTCTATAATGTGTACATATAAAACACCCACGTACACAGCTGCAGCATGCTGTTGAGCTTTACTGCTCTGAGGGATACTGAAGGGGTTTCACTTCACCATTCGTGAAAAAGGGCCTGATGGGCATGTTCAGTAGATAAAAGACCCAAGGGGATTATGGGTAAGAAAAAGAATTTTGTATGTACTTTGGGTGAATAATGTAATATCACCCAAATAATGGGTGTGGTACCAGTTGGTACCAGTACCAATAATGGCTTCCAAATTACTTCAAAATTAGTTACAAAAGCACTTTACCCCTGTCGATTATGTAGGTGATTTTTTTTCCTTAATAGGAGGGTGTAAATTAGATGTGTAGAGCTGTGTAGTCTGATTTCATAATAGCTCTGCAAACATACAAAAAAACCTGGCAAAACTGAAATATGCAGACAAACACCTCACAACAAAAGCAATTTCACAACAAGAATCTCACAGGCAGTGTTATCAGTAAGAGCAAATGGGGACCAGCAGTAGACAACACAACTTATGGACTGTGAACAGCTGCCCGTCAGTGATGAAAGCCAATGAGAGCATGAAATATAGCATTCGTTCATATCACACTGTGTCTATGCTGCTGTAGTGCTTCATTTTAGAATCTCTGTAACATAATATTTGTTTTCCTGTTTAATAACCCATTTAAAGCTAGTACTCACAAATGTCCAAGTCACACAGGAGACACTGACCCTTTTCAGCAGACAGCAGGGGGTGGAACAAAGCACCGATGGGCCAGTGCAGACCAAATACTTGACAACAGGCCTGGGCAAGCCCCCATAAATCAACAGATGTGTGTGGCACTTAGGGATGGGGGGAGAAATGCCAGTAGCCAAACTAACAGACAGACTGCTGTACGATGTTGAGATTGAGCTGCCTTAATGCATATTATGCAATATAATGCAAGGTCTATGAAAAATGATGATATATGTAGACAAATGGAAAGAGAGGGAGAGAATGGCAGATATGCTAAGAAAAAGACAAGACTGCTGATAAGCTAGAAATAGAAATAAAGGTTTGAGTGATGTTGATTTATAGCTAGAATAGTAGCTGAGTGACATTACTGTTTAGGAATCTAGATGAGACTTTGGTGTATTAGCTGTCTAAAGGAATGCATGGACGCCTCCGTACATTCACACCAGCGATCTCAACATAGTTCATGGTCATGTGTGGACAGCTGTCTGTTTTATAGACGGACAGGTGACACGTGTTCCACAAATTTACTTGCAACTGACAAATCACAAACAGGCTTATACTGTAACGTTGACTGAGGTAATATCAAAATGATAAATTATTTGTCTCTTGTACAGAATGTTGTGTTATCTTTAGGCATAAACTGAGCCCATGTTTACACAAATTCACACCATTTGGCTTCATTTAGACAATAGTGGTTTAGAATAATGCTTTGATGAACTGTGGGAGACTGGAACACATTAACCTCATATTGCAACCTCACAGATCAATCCCTGATTGGATGAGTTGCATGACCTCATCTCCACTCAACCCTCCACCGAGATCAGCAGATTTTTAATAGCTGTCCACCTCTTAATTTCCCCTTTACTCATCCATCTCTGGTTCTCCTCTTACCAGCAGCTGTCATTCTGCTATAAGACCACATCATGCTGGGAAGGTCCACACCCTATATTGTGAAAAGTCTATACGAAACAGTCCTGTGAACGTCAGGCCAGTGGCAGCCTTAAAACGCTGATATGTATTTTATGATGCAGCTGCCTGCAAGAGATGTCCTGGGTGACAGCTGTAGGCAAATACTTGCTGTATTGAATCTCCCTCATACATAGACACACATACAAGCCTCTCATCTTCTTTTAATTTTGCCTGTCCTAAATTTTCTCTCTCTCTACTCCTGCCTCATTGACTCTATTCATACTCTGCACGAACACATTAGGGTTAAAGTGCTCATGTACGATACGGCTCTTATAAAATATTGTTATAAAGACCTCTCAGGGGTCGTCGATTCACCTGTCAATCAAAGGTGAGTGTCTATAGCTCTCTCATTACATAGCAAGAAACCAGTAAAAGTGGTTTTAATATAAACACTTAAAACAGGCAAGTGAACAGCACATACACTGACTGGATCATTGTCATTCTGAATAGACCTGCACTTCTATGCCATTGTTTAAAAACTCAATTAAGTTCCACCATGATGTAATAAACAGGGTATTTTGTACTGTCACCATGTTTGCTATGACAATGCATCTCTATTACTATTGCTCTTGCTTGAGACTAGATGACTTAATAATTTCCAATTATACATGATTTTGTTTGGTTAGCTGCAGTATGTCCAACTGAGCACTCATCCAGAACATCAATATAGTCTCTCCACTCTCAGTCTCTAACTAATAAAACGTTTTAAAATAGCTGTATAACAGGCAGAGTAACAAACAGATTGCTGGTGATCCTAACAGAACATAATACCTCAAACCATATGTAGGAACCAGATATTACTGAACATTAAGACAGGCTCTTTTTTTGTTTTTGACCGGTAAGCATTAACAACTCTATATTAAGAGTTATATTAAGAGCTCCTGTTAAGATCTAGATCTAAATTTAGATTGAATTTGGGATCAACTCAAGAGCCAGTTCCGCATGGGCAAGCTCTCCTCAGTCTTTCAATGTACAATCTATAAATGTAAAAAAAAAAAAATCTAGTTTTGAGTCTTATTGAGACTCATTCATTCTCAGTTTTTCTTTCTTCATTCTAGTAATTCAACAACTGTAATGACTTTACGCTTTGCACTTTTATAATACAACATTCTTGGTGTCTCAGTAGAGATGACTAACACCATGTTACATTATGTACCGGCACCTTTCTCCTACTAAGTTTAATATATTACATTTATTTGAAGTGAAAATAGAAACATTTCTTTACAAAAAGGGCATTGTATGTACTGAACAGGAAATGGTTAAGAAAAGCGTGTGAAAGAAGACTGGAGAAAGGGCAGGGAACACAAACAGAAAGTCTGTTAAGTGTGTGTGTGTGTGTGTGTGTGTGTGAGAGAGAGAGAAATAACAAGACTTCATTTGCCTCTGACAAACAGTGCAACTCTTTCATTTCTTCTTTCCCTTCACTACCTTTGTTCCCTCCTCTTTGTTCCTTACATCTGTTTATTGATCTTATAGCAGTTTCAGGTGATCTGCACTGTACAGTAATACGATGTGGTTGACCCACCCCCCTGTCTCACAAATGACTGCACCAGGACCCCAGACTCTGACATTCAGCACAAAGCATTGCACACCAGCCAAAAAGAATTGAAAAGAAAAAAGCATGTGGGGTCTTTTCAACTTCATTACTTCAATCAGTCCCCACTCCAATTTCAAAACCACTATTAGTCTTGTCTGACAGTAATGAAAGGTTACTGTTATTCCTATTCAAACATATTTACATGAAATCTCCATTAACCCCATTTTTAAATATATATGGTGTTCCTAAACACAATTCAGTTCTGCACATTAGTATAAAGTCACATAGGTAAGACGCAGCCAGGTTATGTAAAACCTGTCACCACAATGCTAGAAGGTTTGGGTGGTTGCCAAAGTGCTGTTACATGATCGCTGAGGTGTTCAGAATAGATTTTAGAACATTGCTAAGCAATTGCCTGTTCTAAATGCTTACTGGCCCAAGTCAAGAATCCCCCCTAGCTGTTTGTCTGTCTGTCTGTTTCTGGGATGTTTTTGAGATATATCCCCTTGTTCCTAAATATGTTTTGGGTATCTCATTCAATGTCTTAAGAAAATTAAGTCCAATAAAAAGTAACAGCACACTTCACACAGTGCAGATTAGTTACATGTTGACGTTTATATACTTGAGGTCAGGGGTTTACGGCAGCCTGTTCATAAACACAGCAAGTAACCAGCTTCATAGATAACAGACATCCATGTGAAAAAAAGAACAGATTTCACACCACCTTCCACTTGTAATTACCATCAGTTTTTTTTCACCTTAACCTATTAACGTCAACATATTATTATGAAAAATTGGCTTAAAATGGCCTCAAAACTGGCAAACGACAGAATGAGTTTTTGGCAATGGCAAGTAGCAGATGAGTTTTTATAAAGGCATGTGCAGGCAGCAGCACTACAATTGGGAAATTATAAAAACGTCAAAATGGGATGAGAATCAAATGCAAGCTTTATGTTACAACAACGTGTAGCAAAAAATGAAGAAGGTGCTCTGTAATGGACTAAGGGTAAAACATCTCACAATGAAGACACACATGGAGATAATTTGATAAAAGTTGTGCAGAAACAGGAAACAGGGCATAAATCCTAGAACCCTCCATTAGTGAGACATGGACAGCAGAGGGACTGAATTATAGAGAGATGGTATCACTATGCAGAGAATGACCATTGGATAGCACTGCGTAGCTCTGTAAATGTCGGACAGCCCTTGGTAACCATGCATCTCCAACATTAACATGTGAGAGGTCAAAGGTCAAAATGGGACCTCTGATATTCTCTTCCAGATTGCACCATCCATCTTCCTGACTGACATGCAAGCACAAATCAATATAGCATTAAACTTAATTCATCTCTGCTAACACAATCATAAACCAAACAGGTTATGTTGTTAAATAAGATACAGGATGGTAATTTCACAACATTTATTAACCTTAAGTATCATTTTCCTCTTTGTGTGAGTTTACATGTACATTTTAATAGTAAATACAATACAAATGATTGTAGACACTAGAGCTCACTGTCCAATTATATAAAATATAAATTAACATAAAGTTAAAGTATTGTGAGACCCATAATGCATTTTACACAGCAGCACATCCAGGTGCACAAAATGCTGAAGAAGATATTTTGGGCATCTGTCTGAGGTATGCAGTTAGTCTACCATCTCTAAAGCACTCCTACAAACACGTCAAGACAAGAAAACACACATCTAACACCAATTAACACAGATCCCAAAAGTGAAACTACCACCGGCATGAGGGAATCTGAAGAGTTAATCTGAAAGTACACGCAATTAGTGTAAATAATATTTAATGAATATTGGAAAATTCAGCAAATTATTATTCAATGTATGCGGAACACTGTTACCAAGCTAGATAACACTACAACAGGCCAGAAAGCTTTAATAAGGCACATGAGAAGTTCTGTAGCTACAGACCCAAGAGTTTTTGAATATTTCAAAACCTCTTTATAAAAATAGACTGCAGACACAGATGTACCCGAGGCACAGCATGTGAGTTTGGGCCTGTGCTTTAACTGTAAGGACAACATTGACTAAATAAACATGTTAAATGTATGAAATGATTAAAGCTGGTCTTTATTGGCAACACGTCTTCCATAAATGAGAACCTGAGATCAGTTATAACCAAATGATATTCAGGGTTTTAAAACAATTATGTATAAAACATTACCATCCATTATGGGCCATAGACCTCATGCAGGCTGCTGAATGTGAGCTCTGTTAGAGAGTGATATTTAATGTCTATTAGCAGGGGCAGCAGAACAGAACAGCACTGCCTCTGAAAGAGCAGCAGGAAAAGGCTGAGGGCTAAAACAGGGACACAGTTATGGTACAGAGGCCCAATTGGATGGGCTTCATAAAACAGCTTCATCAAGCAAGAGGGATTATATTAGCAAAACTTGAAGTGCTTACAAAAAATCTGTTCCTGGGTAAATCATGACTGCTGAAGACTAGTAGTGGTTTATTTGTTGCTGGCTTAAAATAAAAAGGAAGAAATGGAAAATAAGTTATAAACAAATCAAGAAAATGCATGAAGTTGGAGACCAGTAGGGAATCAGAGGCAAAAAATAACGGAAATCAAAAACAGCCCACAGCCTGTCCACATGTAGCCACGGCTGGTACAGCTCTACTCCATCCATTCCAAAAAAACTGAATAATATTGGCAAACATACAGCACAGCCAGTGTATTGCAATTTATGAATCAATGTCTCTTATGAGCCAGTTCTTTTTAGCATCGGTCAAAACTATAGCAGAGAGAAGAATCTTGTACGTTTTATTCATTTTATTCAGTGTGTATATTGTGTACTACATATAACTGCCTTTATTCATGTTACCCAAATATAGCGCCTGCGTCTTTTAGAGCAGAAACATGTGGCGACTTCCTTTCTCCATCACCTCCAGAACTCTCTCTGGTATTTCAGGAACGCAGCTCTGACCTCACTTCTGTTTTAAACAGACTTCTGCTGTGTCACCCTTACCACTCCTCTATTCAGCCCAGGCTGAAGGACAAATATACAGTGTGCAGAGCTGTTTTAAACCAGACACCGCCATTGCTATCCCTCTAACACATCTCATATCATTACCTGCCCACTCACTGACACAGCACTGGAGAACTGAGAGATAGCGCTTCTTTCAACCTTCCCATGGCTTTGGTCATAATCCTGTTCTCCTTTTCACTTTTTCCTTTCCTTTCTTCACTGGTAATTTGTAGTTCTCTACTACAAGTAAGAAAGAGCAAAATAAGATCAAACATCTCATATTTTCAGGGTTCACAAAGCCACACTCACTCAAGCATCCGGATGCCCTCAACTCAATGGATGAGTGATTGTCATAAACACCCACCCAACCCTAAACAGATGGAGTGGTTCATCCTACAGCAGAAGGGCTTTTCCATTGACAGATCCATACATGAAAAACACATTAACAAACCTCAAGCCAAATCAAGACTGCATTAGCTGTTGACATCTGAACAAGAGCCATTAATCTACCTAAAGAATCTGTCAAGAGTTCATATAACTACATCTGACAATAATGTGTTCGCCCTGAGCCAAAGAACATCAGCTACAGGCATTACATAACTGAGCTACTGTTCAGACCAATAGTGCTGATAGTACATTTTCACGTTCCTCTTTTGCTGACATACATTTTCCATTGTCTGAAAATGCAATCAAATACTATAGTCTTTTTGTAACACAATTTCCTTTATTTCCTTTTTTTGAAAACTCTGACAATCTAATGTAATGCTGCCTGGCATTGGTTTGCATTGATCTGATATTTATTAACATTCAGTTTTGTTGAAAAGCTGAATATTTGACAGAAGTATCTGATGTGAACAGCTGGATGCTGAGCAGACGTGGGAATTGCAATGCATTATTCCATTCATTTCATCAAGCATTCTCACCATCTGCCACCTATTATTTAGACAGAGGCACTCGCAAAGGCAGCCTAAGACTGCTGGAACACATAATATTATAAACTAAGAAATTCTATTAGTCTTTACTGAAACAGAACAACTAAACAGAAATCTGAGTTTAAGAATGAAACACCAAACACTGAATGAAGAAAAAAACCCACAGCATCTAATTGTGTTTCCTTCTATCAAAGCCGTGTTTGTCTCTTGAAACGATAATTTTAGCTCTGTCAATTAGGAGTAAAGCTTGTTAACACAGCTTTTGCCAAAAACAGATTATCACTAACAGCTGAGCTACTAATTCCAGTCAGAGCAAAATTGTGGAGGATGAGAGAAAACAAAACAGAAATCACCGGGTTTCCATCTCACCCAATGTCCTGACATGATCCAGGCCTGTGAACCACACACAGAAGAGAAAATTTACATAGCACTATACAGGGTCTGCTACAACTTTACAGGAAGCATTCTGCCACATTGTTTGGAGCCATAATTTGCCTCTGCGCAGTTAAAGGAATAGTTAAGCTAAACCCAAAAATTAGTCCATGAACTTCTCAGCCTCAAAGCATCCTAACTGTAAATGAATTGGATTGGAGTTAAATATAGAGTTAAACTGAAATTATATCTTGGCTCTACTCGGCTTTTAAATGTCAGTGAATAGTGCCTGAGATTTTGAAGCTCCAAAAAAAGTGAAATATGACTCAGACAGGTTTAATGAGATTCACTCCAACATCGTGTCTGAGTGACAGCGTTGGTTCCCTGCCAGAGGACTCTGTAGACCTGTATTCTGGAAGCACTTATCTACACAGAGAAAAGCTCACGAAAACAAACACAAAAATCAGGGTGCTCTCAGTGGATCTCTTCACCAGAGCATTGCAGCCTAAAACTAAGTACAGTAAAGTGCAGCCCAGCCACTGTGTACTCTCATCTATAAGAGCATTAGCCATCAAATATGGTGATAATTATTTGGGTGAATGATTAGGACTTGACTGTGTGACACAACAAGGAAGAGGTCTGATCAACAGGACTGATTTGACTATCAAATCTCTCAGCTGTCACGCAAATGATCCTCTCATTTACTCTGGACAGTTCCTTCACAGCATCACAAGAGACAGTATGATTAAAATGTAATCATAAATGATTAATTAAACTCACAAAAGTAAATCTAGTACCCTACAAAATAACATATAATGGCCTTGTGTATGACTAGCCTAGTTGTTAATATTTATTGCAAATGTTACTTGAAGAAAACCTCTGTATTATTTAAACCCCCTTTGGCATTTCCTTTTCAACTGAATTTGTTTTAATTTGTTTATAGCCTAATTAGGTGAATTTGACCTTAAAATACTCACCTTTGTGGAAACTATGTGTAATGTAATAGGAGTATAAAGCTCTTTCAGATCCGCACCCTGATGCAGGACAATCCCAGCATTCATTGGGGTGGCTGAAGGATCAGATGCCAACACAATCAGTGGGCAGCATTCCCACAGCAGGTCTCAGCTGACAGTCATACGCCTAACTGTTCCCAAAACTTTTAAACACACCACAGAACTACACCACCAAACACAGGCCTGTTTCTTCACTAGATGTTGGAGTATGAATGATTTTAACCACACCTAGCGCAACTCTTTCTGATTAAAAACTTTCTAAGGAAGACCTTAAAATTTTTATGATTCATGTTTCTGACAGATATGATGATGATAATCTGGTCATAGGCAACTACTTAGGCATTCTAACAACAGAAATAAGAAGCGTTAGATCCTCTGATGTCACAGAGTTAACAGCACTGGCACCTACATCTGCTTAGACAGGACTAAAAGGACTGGAAACATCTGTACAGACAGTGTATTCCTACAAACAACCACATTCCATCTATATGGGGAGGATATATGAGGTTGATGACCCTGACACACACACACACACACAGGTGTTTCCCACCACATGAAGCGGATAAGGAAATGTAATGAAACCTCAGTTTTACAGCTGAACGGGACAATCAAACTGGCAAATGATTACAAAATTATATTTCTGAGTAAATTATAATTATATTGCATACATACAACACTTACAGAATATAAACTGTAACAGAAGCTGCATGGTATCCAGTGACATGAAACAGAAGTATGACATCATATCCTGTGACCAAATCAATTTTGTATCTTTAAAATCTAGTGCCAGCATGTTTAAACCTTGCTGAGCACTTACATGACACTATTTATTTTGTGTGGATAATGCATTAAAAAGAAAGCATACAGAAAAAGATGATTAGAAACACAAAGCGTTAAGGAAAAGTGCACCATCACAGATAATATGACTTCATGTAGTGTGTGTAATTTATTAAAGCACACACATTGTGGGTTGCAGAATGTGTGTATTGTGTATTTGTGTTTTGTGATGAGCTTAAGAAAAAGAAGACCAGGGCTTTACTATGAATCATAAATCAATATCTCTCAGGGCCACCACAGCCGCTTGCTTTCAACAATCCTCATGATTAATTCACGATCACACAGCCATTCTACTATATGCTCATCTTCCACAAAACCCTTAGGTTTTAGCTTCAAAATCTCATTGCAACCTTTTAATCAATTGTTTGCCCTGTATTTCTACTTTTTTGGCAACAACGTGAAGCAGAACACTGCATTCTGTGTGTGTGTGTGTGTGTGTGTGTGTGTGTGTGTCTGAAGGGGCCTGGTACTAAAGCACAGCGGCTACACTTTCAAATCAGAACATTTTGCCACTGCGTGATTGTCTTCAGAGCTCAGCATCCAGTGCCCACCAGCACCACTCAACACAGCCAACTCACACCCTGCAGAGTCTCTAGCATTCATTAAACCTGAGGAAACAGCATAAGAATGCTAGAGATATTCAAATGTCAAATGAAGTCACGTCAAAGACAGTTCAGCAGAAAGTTTATGAGACTACAGTGTGAAAGAAACTGCAGGAGTTGAAAGAGTCATTCATTACATAAGAGCTCTCCAGAGGTTACACAGTTGCAGAACTGGGAAGTCCCTGGCAGCCTACTTTACCTTGCATTCAATATGACAAATACACAAAGGGATATAAACCAGGAAAGTCAATGAAGCAAAGTTAAGCCAACCTTATACAAAATTAGACATGTGCACCCTCACATAAGACCCATTGAATTAAACATGTTCAATTGTTCATGACAATTATTGCATACTGCTATATGCAAGTATATACTGCATTGCGTGCTGCATACTGCTTTGCATATTATTTTTTTTAAACCAGCAGAATGTATATAGCATGTAGCAAGCAATACGCTACTATATAAAGCGACTTACAGCACATTCAAGTTACATGTTTCATCAGTACATGGGCTCCCTAAAAATCGACCCCACAACCTTTATGCTGCTATAAGAAAGCTCTACCAGTTGAGCTACAGGAAAACCATAAAAAGCATAATGTCACAAGTAATGACAAGACACCCACACCATGTCAATGAACTTCCTAAACCAAAGGGAATCTTCTCTCGGACACATTTTTCGCCCACTCACAGGTCAAGGGCCGCTGCAAAATGCAGCCATATAGGAAGTGCAAGAAGGGAAATCCTGCAGCACTGCAGTAGGGGAGGAAGAGAAAGACAGAATGAATGCTGGGAACAGGGAGGGGGAAAAGAGAGGCCAAAGCTGAGACTGCAAGTGCACACGGTGACTGCAGTATACAGTGAGAGGGAAAACGACAAGCATTCTGAGGAAACTAGGCCATGTGGAAAAATACAGTTACAACAATTCATCTTCATAGTTTATCTGCCTCTGTGCTCTGCCTCCAGCTCCAATTCCCCCCAAACCAGCCAGAGGTTCAGTAACGAACATTACAGAATGGTTAAGGGCCTTTAAATAAGACCACAATGAGTCCCAATCAATAAATCAAAATATGCTGTTTCTAACCAAAGCTAGATTTGCACAATTTCTAAAGGAGGTGAAAGAGATTCTATGTCACTACTATAATGCTATGTGGATGTGGGTGGTTGCTATTGGTTTCTGGGGCATTCTGGGTAGTTGCTTACGAGCAGGTTTATACGGCCCAGGTTATATCCTTCAATGTCAATGCACGGCATTCTTTATATGTTCAAATAAATAACAACATATTTTAATATAATATTATATAACAGCTCAACAGCAGGCACAACTTTATGGTGCTTTCAGCATAAACTCTGAGCAAAACTGACGAGGCAGGCAGGGGACACTTCCTCCCAAACTGTCACTTCCTCTGGTTCACTAAAGGAAACGGACACACACAAACAAACTTTGTGAATCAGTGTTTGTCGGTGCTGGAGGGTCACTGGGATCAGGCAGCACAGGGCGACCAGGCAAAAATCCATGAAAGCTGGGCGAGGCAAACAGCATGGAGGAGTTAAAACTGGATCCTTATGGACAAACAGTCTTGCTATGAATCAATGCTTCAAATAGACACATTTTAAGGGTTTTACTTGTGTCACTTCTTACCAGAAAATGTATTTCTGGTCTGCTATCACTACTTCTTGACAAGCCTTGGGATATCAACTAGGCCTTTATTTCTCTGTGTAAATGACACATTTTGGCAAAAGCAAGGACCCTACATCACTAAACACCGATGACTCAATGACCTGTAATAAGTCTCACACCAAACTATAGCAGGTATCATTAAATATGCACATGTCCTGCACTTGTATTAAGTAAAACGGATCATGTATATATGCACTAGAATTCATGCATTAAAAACAAGTATAAATAATAAAAATAAACACTAGAACATGCATATAAACATAAATGAAAAAAGGCGTAATAAACAGCTGAGTCTTTAACCAGTGCTGTTCTGACTCATGCTTTCAGAGCACCAGCTGAACTTATCCTGTGATTGTCTCTGAGCTTCACTGAACTCAATGCATGTGAAAAAAACAACCAAGACTGAGGAAAACATACAAACACTGGCTACAGTCACCAACCTTTCACAAACATGCACTCAGACACACAGCATCTCCTGAATTATTGAATCCCTATATCATGTTTCTAACTCCAATTTCAGCTGGGCGACACCTTCAACAAGCTACCAAATCAACTTTTCTCCTATTTTACCACCTAGTCTTAATAAAACTGCCACAAGTGACAGGGCTGAATTTCCAACATAAACACTGAGGAACACAGGCATTCATTCTTCCAAGTATGACTGCTTGGGTCTCACTACAATCTATTCATCCATCTGACAACAGTTTGCCACAGTTTACCCCATGCACTGAAAAACAGGGTTATATAACAACACCTCACACAAACAACATCCAAGTCCTGACATTATAAAATAATTGCATATTTAAACATCACATAGCAACAAAATGTCACAATAAATATGGCAACATAATTGCCTAATTGGGAGTCACTGAAGTGTATAGAACAAAATCTAACTATTGCCCTTTGACAACACTCACCAGGATAAAAGTGAGAGACTGTCTAGGTTACATGAATAAATGTCTGAAGAAGAATAAATGTTCAGAATAAAGAAAGTTGCCAGTTGCATGAATTCCATCCTCGCTGCCCTTTACAGGACTCATTCTTCAAAATAAAACACCTCCCTTGACAACCACTTTAAGATTTCTGTTGGCTAATGTGGGTGTAATGGCATAGAATTAATTACGCTTGATTTCCCGTGCTCTCTGAGGATGGCAGAGAGAGAGCGAGATCACTCCTGTTCATATTAGCGTTGTCATTTCAAAAGTATTTTATTGGCAACATGTCAGTCAAGGGAAATATCTGTAAACATTCATTTGAATGGACATGCAGTGTTCTTGAGAAATGGGACTGACATGCATCAATACATAAATGAATCTGTATTGCTGTGGGCCTTGGAAGGTTTTGTGGGGCATCTATACAGTTTGGTCATGTTTCTTAATTGCATAACAATAATAATATGGCTCTTGCCATGGCTATAAAGGATCCCTTAAAACACAGAGGTTTCATTAAGAACACGGTCCACAACCTCTACAGAATCACATTTCATTACATAATCAATAATTAAAATGGCCCCTTTCACAATGGCTGCAACACATATGCTACCAGAGTCAAATGACTTCACTTTCTCTTTTATTTTCCCGTCATGGTCAGTTTCACACGAGGCATTCATATTTCTGGGAACCACTGTCATTAGAAGAACAACAACCCCTCAGGGGTCACTGCTGCCCACCTGATCACAATCCTTCATGGATGCCAGACAGGGGGCTAGTGGACATGATCACACACCCATAGGCTACTGGACAATCTTGCTGGTCATTGTTGGTCATCTATTTAGCTCTAATAACCTAATGCATCATTACAAAACACTGCACAAGAGTTTGTTGTTCTATTAGAGGAATAACGCACCCATATAGCCCCAGTGGCTCATGTGACACTAAAAACAAACAATCGCATTCAGACATTTCCAAATGTAAATAATTAAACAATCCGTAGCGTTAGTAAATCTCTCACCTTTATATCTTTCTAGCACATCCTCGTACGCCTGTGCGAACTCTTTTTCCTGGGAGTGATTCGCCGGCAGTAAGCCCGGGATGTAGCCGGCCATAGTATCTCTCACTCCCGCTTGCCGGCTCAGAGCGGCCCGCTGACAGAGTAATCCAGGACGGTGGATCTCACAACGCCGACACTAGCTGTCAAATCCCTGGTGTGTTAAAAATAAATACCGTGGATACCGATTTGTCCACGTATCTTCCTTTAACGCAGTATATTATATTTAACTGTAAATGACATAAATCTCGTGTGAAAATCTACTTCTGATTTACAGAAACAACACAAGCTTGATCCATTAAAAAACGTAACTACCCAACCCAACCTTAGTATAACTGTTTCAATCATATATGACACATGTCTCAACCGGTTAAAATCCAAACATATTACAATATGGTTTAGATAAGAATCCCGACGGATGTCGTGTTTGAAACCCAGTGTAGCGCGTCCGGGCCGGTGATTGGGTTTATATGTGTGCGCTTCTCCAGCGTGTGTGTGCGGTGGGCGGTCCTCCGTCCACCGGCTCCTTCCGAAAACAGATACGACGCACCAATGAAACGGTATCCGGACAGCAGGTCTTATATTCCGTTGTCGGTGCTGTCTTCTTGTCCATAGATAATCAATATGCTTTTATTTTTTATCCGTGCATCTTAATGTTAAGGCCGATTCTGTAATAATTGACTCCTCTCCTCCCTCTCTTTCCCCACCGCGAATGGGGTTCAGGTTTCTCTATTCTTCCCGCAGTGCCTGCGCTCTCCTCCTCCTCCATCCCTCCCTTCCTTCCAGCCACGCCAGGCACTTTCCGCGACGGACATTTATAAAGACAATGGCTGACAGCACTGCGCACTAATTCTTGGGTTTTGTCTCCCCCCACCGATCAAAGAGAAGATGTGCAAAGGTTCCCACGCTTCACCATCTCATCACATTTGTACAGGGCTTCTGTCCCAAAGGATCCTTTAGTAAACTGCCATCTAACGGCTGCAAAGAGTCTCTTCAAGACCTAAATTTGATTTATAGCACATTTATTCTCATTAGACTAAGAGGTTACAGCACATCCAACCCTCAAAACAACTGACATCTTAGTTTAACAACAGTAGTGACAATAGTCAGGATATAAACTCTGTTATCAAGAAGCTTGTGGCAAATAATAGTCTTTATGAATTGTTGACTCACTCTGTCCTTTTTCTTGTTAAGAAGTTTTACTGTTCAGGACATTTATGTGACACAACCACCTGAGACACACAAGCCCTCATGAAACATTGACAGCATGCTTACATCTCAGGCTAATGTTATAAACACTGTATGGTCCATTTTCCCTGCATGAGTTGAGACAAGCATCCCATATACAGAGACTAATGTTGTTACTGCACTTAGAGCTGATAATGAGCAGAGGGTAAAATCTCCTAGCTGGTGGCATCATGAACTCATCATGTGTGCAGTCAACCAGCCGTCAGGTGAGAAACATTATTGCTTCCCTAAACACTGTTGTCTTAAATTTAATCTACTAAAATGCTACTGCATATCCATCACACATTTCCAGCACCAGTGTTAATTGTGTTTGATCCATTGCAACTTTCCAATTGTAATTTTACAAATGAAAACCATTTTATGTTTGTTATACTCATTAAACTGAAGGTTTAGTACAATACAAATATGTTCTTCTTCTGACAATAAAATAAGTTTGTCGTTTTTACATTACTATAATTACTACATTTTCAATTAAACATGTTTATTTTGTTTATATGCCAGTTTATATCCAAATGCTTTTAGGGGAAGCGAAGGAGCAATATTAATTCAAAGCAGCTTTTAACCACCTTCAAATTCTCATTAAAACCCTTATTCTCCCGCAGGATAGAGCAAAGATATTTGCACACACACAGACACACAGACACTTGCACACACAAACATAGTGAACTCAGTGACCTAAAGGCACACATGACCCTGCAAAAACTCAGATATTGCTGTTGGCCCCATGTGTTCCTAAACACACACTTCTGAGAGACGCTGCACATGCACAGTTTACTGAAGGGACAGAGACATATTCCAGTTTTACTAAAAGTCTTTGGTATTTTTCAAATTGCTTTTATAAAAGCTGTCAATCTCCTTTCATCTAAGATGTGTTATGACAGAATGATGCCTTGTTTAAAGCACAATATTGCTGTTATGGTTTATATGTGACAAAGGATCTGTTTACAGGCTGGTATACATATAAATAACAATTTACTTGTTCTGTATAAAGAGATTCTACATTTAAGCACTTGCTATTTTAAAGATTCCTGTGGCTCTATTTATAAACGCTTGAAATAAAAGATCTCTGAAAAACAAAACATCTGCTTTGTTTTTTTGTTACTCTGTAGGTGGGCAACAACAATAAACCATGACTTAAAAAAGCACAATTGAAGTCCAATAGAAGTTCTATGAAAGTGTTTTTCCATTGTGGCCCTGCCTGTCAAAACAGATTTGAAGTGTGTAAAATTATTGCTTTATCAGTCTCTTATCCTCTTCCTTCAGTGTGCTGGGATTTACAAACCAGTCACGAAGGTAAACGGCCACCCAGTCTGTAAACTTTCTGTCATTGCAGTGAATCAGCCAATTTAATGCTCTGGCATTGCAGCCTGGGATTAAATCATTTTACCTGCATGCACAGTTTATGCACATCTGTGTACATAAAGCTGTTTGTGTTTGGATGCTGATTGTGTGTTCTAGGCAACTGTCATAACTGATTTGCAACATTGCATTCCAAGACTGAAGTGCTCTAAATCACATCCCCCTTCCTCCCTCTTCCATGCATGCTAACCGCTAGCCACATTTGATATACCACCTTCCCTTTGACCTCGCTTGTTGTTTTCATGCCCCTTTCCATCTATGCTCCATTGTGAACTCCTTTTTATTTCTTCCCCCCTATTTAATTCTGTCCTGTCTTTTTTTCAAGCTCTAAGTGACCATTGATTCTTTCTTCAAGCTCATATTAAAATTCAAACAGTCTTGCTAACTGTACTTCACTATTTGTTTTCAGGTTTTGTTTTTTAATTCCCTGTCCCCATTACTTCATAGCCATGGAAACTATGGGGGCTAGACAGGTAACCCATGGCAACAAGAGAATTGAGAGAGCCAGGCTGAGTCGTCCTTTGAACTGCCTGAGAAAAAGTAGCAATTATAACGCATATAGGCAGTTCATTAGATAGCTCAGCATACAAGCAGTAAGTGTTCTTAATACTAATAAGCACTTAGCAGTCAGTCCTTGATACATTCATAATCATTTACTGTTCTTGCAATTATTTACTGTTCACACGTCCTTAAATCCCACATGTAAGACTTAAATGCTTAAATAAAGGTTATTTTAGTCAAATCTTATAAAGGTTAATCATGTACAAATGTATCCACGTTAAAAGACACGTTAAGCCAAGTTCTCTTTTATGTCAATAAACAGAAAGCACAGACAATGAAGGTATTTATACAGGAATACAAGTTAAACATATGGCTATAAATCTGTGCAGTTATGAAAGACCTGGAAAACTTGTTCAGACCATAGCGTGACAAATCTGCCCAAAGAAACCTAGAAAAAGTAAGTCGTTTTTTCACACATCTTTCCAGGAACAAAAACATAACTACATTTTTATCTCTTTAACCACTTTGCTCTTAGTACAGATCTCACAGATTCACTTTTTTGAAATCGACACAGGCTGTCTGGATTAATGAAATCAGCAGGAAAAGCCAGACAAACTGCCGGCAAGTCTCAAACAGTCCGGCTCCCAACACCCAGCCTCTCTATTTCCATTCCTGTTTTTGGGATAACATAACTTGATCTTCATGCACAGCTGCATGTAAACAATTCCGAGTCCCATAATATGTCTATCCACACAACAGCCAACTTCAGCCAATTGCCAGATTATCAAATCAAATCATGTGTGGTACTAAAGACTCTGTAAACACAAACCAAAGACCATTTGTTCACTGATTCAGGTTTAATTCCTTCAGAACACATACAGTGTGGGGCCTAAAGACAAATCAGTATTTGAATTTCTTATGTCTGTTCCCTTTAATGACAACATGCAGTGGATTGGAAAGATGTCACATGTTTGTGCAAAACCTTATGATCCATGTAATCCCAAGATAATTTGAGATACTCCAAGAAGCATCTTGTGTGTTTCAATGGAAGCAAGTTAATCTGACCTTTTCTTAAAAGGTCAGTGTCAAACATGGTTACCGACCAGCAGAGTGCAATCTTATAGTTTAATAGTGTTTTATTAAATAGTTCATATTCTGTATCATATTTTGGGCTTCACTGTATGTCTCATTTCCTGTTGAATCTCTTACCTGCCACTCGCACAACCGCCCTCTCTGCGGGGTCCAGCACTGAGTCCTGGCTCTTGCGTTTGCGTCGCTCATGTTTGGAGAGGTTCCACGGTAAAGTGTCCCCTTTGGGCCCGGCTGTGCTGTGTGCACAGGGTGAGAGAGAGCCGCCCGACCTCTCACTGCGGAGCGAACGCTCGCTCACACACGAGCGCTCGCTCAGGCTCTCCTCGTCCGAGGAAGACATTACGCCTGGGGGCTGGGAGAGGAGAAATGAGGGGTGGGAGAGTAAACAGGGTAACAGAAGTATAAGGTCAGTACAAAAACAGTAGTAAGTATGTTAGGCTCTATAAAGTTGAAGATACATAATTCATCACCCATGGGACGATAAAGCGCAACGCATTATGATTACAAAATAATAAATTCATATAATAAATATTAATAAACAGCATAGTAACTGACGCCTATAAACTACATAATGGAAAGAAATGGGAAGAGAGATCAGGTGAACATAGCTGACTCACGCCACCCATGATAATAAAAAATAAAAGCAGCAGAGATTGATTTGTCTTCTGTTACTGGACTTTTAAAGCAGATCTTGATCAGTATTGGACATTCCATTTGCCTGGGCCACAGCTCTGTGATGTGAATATCTTTGTGATCAGCTGGAAGGAATGGGGCCCATGGGGCCAGAACAGGCTCCTGTCCATCACATTACTTCACACAAGCTGAACTCATCAATACAAGTGAACTTACTGCAAGCTTCTGGAGATGCTACCCTGTCCAGTCCGCTCACATCATTCATGCAACACCAAAACACATTCAGATTTTTCCTGATATTCCTATAGATTTGTTTTAGTTTAGTGTCTTTTAACCATCATGCTTTTTAAATTATAAATATATACATTTCCCGGCACTCTGTCTTTATTGTTTCTTAAAAGCAGAAATTTAGTGTAAACTGTGTGTTGCTAAAGCTAGTTCTTCACACCATCCTGTTGTTGTCTGACAGCATGGTGGTTCTGTGGCAGGCAACAGATATAAATAGAGGCAATGCTGGATTCAAAACCTCACTATGCCATTATGCCAGTGAAGGAAAAGAGAGCAAACCAGCTCTCTGTTAAAACCTTCTAACATCATTTCATTGCTAATGTCTTTCCCACCAGCACACTAAGTCAGTTCATGGCAGATGAATGCACACAATGAACAGCGAGCTGTTATGTTGATTTAATGTCTCTCTACAACTGGCTGAGCGTTTGCACAAAGAGACAGATTTCCCACAACGTTCGCCAGGCTGTTCCCAGAACAGCTTTAATACTTGCTTGAGTTCCCCTTAGACAGAAATAGTAAGTTTGTGGAACAGGGGCTGGTTGTGTTTGTTTGCTTGCTGATGTGCAAATATGTTCTCCGGTCCATTCACACCTGAAGTCAGAGGCTTCTGCTATGAGTAAGACTGACATATGTAAGATGATAGACTGACTGTAAGAATTAATATCCAAAACATCCAATCCTTGAATGAAAGGAATCTGAAATGATCAGCATACAAACACACACACACACACACACACACACACACACACACACACACACACACACACACACACACACACACACACACATAACGCTGTTAGGTGTGGAATGGGGCCATCTCAGCAGGGCCAGAGAGGGAACCATCTGTGGATGGCTTTAGAAATATCGTCTTCACCCATTTCACAGCGCTGCAATTTTACATTTCAGACCAGGAATGCTCGTGCCCGGTTAAGCACACTGCTTTTGTTCGCTTTATACTCTTCTCTCTGGAGAACATGAATGAATATTCACGATTACTGAAGGCAAAGACCTAAATCGATAAATATTTGTGAAGGAACGCCCCTTCCTTCAACACGTACCGCGACTACTGCAACAGTAACGGATCGCAGGCTGTAACATCACATTAAAGCAGCGCATACAGACGAGCCCCGTTAATGCAACGTGTGACCGTAACGTGGCGGAAACCGATGACACTGACCAAACAAATGCAGCACGTCTTTGTCCAAATACTCCTCAGACAACTGTTTTCTTGTAAGGACCCATTCAAATAAATAAATAACAAATCCATTATCTGTAACTACTTAACGTGGGAGATTAACCTGTAAAGGTACAATATAGTTCCGGTGACCGTATGTTAAATAAAAACGGGAACGCTTGGTACAGAGAAACATTGTAATTTTTACATGATACTTATCTTCACAATGTAACATTATAACACATGCTAAATGCTAGGAATGTGGTTAAACACGTGAGTAAAAAGACGATCATTGTAAGACACGCCGTCAGACAGAATAATGACGGGCATTTGGACCTTCTTACCGTATAACGGCGGTGCCCGTTAACGCCCGCAGGGTGACAGAGGTAGAGATGCGCTACTTCTTAATCCGGACAAGCACGACTCGCAGCCGCCCAGAAAAACACAGCTGCTCTCGTTTCGCCCCGACCCGGTAGACAGAGGAGCAGTATGGAAACTGTGATTCGGTAATGGCTGTCTATTCCCCTCCTTTCATATCCCTCCTTCTCTCCCGTTCTCCTTCTACAGCCCCCCTTCTCCTCTTCCTCACCCGTTTTTCATCCTCTCTTTTGGCCCAGCCCTCTTTTATGATGATGACTGTTTTAACGATTATTACGCTTCATCATGTACTTTATAAAAATCACATCGGTTTAATAACTTAAATATAAATTTACCAGCAAATGATCTCAACGTAAAATGAAATATTCTATATATAAATATTCTGTATAGATGTTCATCTAGACCGAGGTTTAAACGCTATGATGTCAGACAAAGCCTAAAAACAACAGTGTTAAATGAGTTTTATTCTTGCTTTACTCGTGAAAGATCAAATGTGATATGATGTGAATCTGCAGATTTAGGTTAAAATAATTAGTTGCCATCTGATTTTCGTCCTGGAATATAATCCATAATGAATTGGTCAAACAGAAGGACGACCATCAGTCAACATGGAGCTGCACTGGAATTCTGACAGGGAGGGATTAACTGCTGCTGGTGCACAAATCAAACCAACCCGCCACAGTCAACCAGCCCGTACAGACATACCAGCAGACATTATTTCATTATGTGCTCTAATAAAATTATTTATATTAGACAAATTATATTAATTTTGTATCTTAAATGCATTGGACCTTTAAAATATCAAATGTAATAGTGAATAGGTCTGTTTATAAACTTTAAACAGGTTTAATTGAATCCTTGTGATGGTCGGTGTGTCTCTGTTACACATAACTGAATAAAAGTTCTTCTAAAGGCCTCAAGCAGAAACAGCTTGAATTTTCTGAACCGTACTGTCTTTGCAGCATTGCGCCCTTTCTCTAATGATAAACGTTTCCTTCTGAAACCTAAACGTTTACTTAGTTATAATGTAGGCAATTCAAGCGACTGAATCTTAAAGATGGTGGTTTGTTACCGCCACCCATTGGCCAAGACAGAATATCACAAATGTTGTCAGAGTAGCAGGGCTTTAAAACCTTACTGACATAACAAAAATTACTATTTAGCTATAATCTGTTACCTACATCTCAAACCTACAATATAAAACAATCATCATTTTCATAATTTCATTTAGAGATAAATATATTACACATTATAGTTTAAAAAAAGCAGAAATGTCCCAAAACATCTGTTGTAAATATAAATCACAATAGAAACAACCAGATGATCTGATGAAAAATAGAATAACGATGGAATCAATACATTTATTTCTCACACATTGAACCATCTTGCAATAATATTTATAATACATAAGTGAGGAAGCAGCTGTACAACAGTATGACTGGGTTAAGGGTGGATGTATGTTCTGGATTCATGGCCGGGCCTCTTCCTTTCCTGTGTGGTGTGAAGGAGGTGCGTAGGATCCCTCCTTAATCATCTTGTCCCTCTGCTTACGAATCTCATACAAGCGCTGTTGCTGTAGAGATCAATGACAATGTTAATAATGATAAAAACCCTTTTAAAATACAGGAGGTGGCTTTTCTTCATCTCAGAAGAGACTCACTGTTTTTTGGCGGTGCATGCACTCATAGAAGTCATCAAACTCAAGTTTGCATTCTGTTTTGGCCCGAGTCTGGCCGATACCATGAGCGCATTCAATCCACTCCTTCTCAAACGCGTGACAGCGAGCGACACGCTTCTGAGGCTGTTCCCCACTCTGGGCCAAGAGCCACTGGTCCAGATTAACACCCAGCTTAGACTGGAAGTCAACGAATGGCATCGTTCTAAGTCAAAGTCAAAGTGGAGTTTATTGTCATTTCAGCCATATACACAGTACATAGTGAAACGAAACAACATTTCCCCAGGACCAAGGTGCTAACATATAACATAAAACAACACAGTACAAAGAACTGTTCTAGGCATTGCATATAAATAATTAAAGTTAATGTGCAATACTGTAATTATTCCACAATTAAAATAACATTTAAATAATAATCCTACATCATAGCTACTACAGACACCACACATATATCATACATATACACACACTTATGCATTAAGTTATTTTAATGTCAGACTCAGGTGTATGTACTTAACTATGTGCTAGAACCGGCGTCATAAAAGACAGTTTGTTAACATCTACATGGGTGTCAACATCACATGAGCATTAATTCAAATATCATGAAGAATGATATTTGAAGAATGAAACATGAAAGAACGAAGAAAGAGTGAAGAATGATACATTTTTTGATAATAGCAGCTGCACTATCGCTTGCTAGCGACATAAGAAAACGGGAGGCGTAATAACCGCGAAGCAGAGTATTCATTTTAATATATGTATGAACATTAAACAGTTTACATTTGTGTTGTTACACGTAACATACAAAATCATTCAACCTGTGAAAATAAGCACTGACCGTTAGGATCAGAGTCACTTTAACCTTCTTCAGGCCCACAGTTCACTCACGACCTCTCAGCTGCCGTAAACCAGGCGCTGCTTCAGTCGGCTAGTGATGTTTACGACACTGCTGCAAAAAGGTTTGACGTTAATATTGCACAGTGACGGCAGAGGGCAGTGTTGGTAAATTAAAGTGTATATGTTCAGTTCCTGACGTTCAAGCCATTTTTTCAGCGTTTGGTATTTAGATTAATTAAAACGTTTACGCTTTATTTAACAAACTATTTAAGTTTAGCTCATAATTTGTTTAGATTTATTTAGCAGTACATGATAAAGTTACAACCTCCTGTTCTGTGTTTATAAAACTTTCTATCTGAAGTTTTGCATATTTTTTACTCATAAGTATAAGTGCACCAGAACAGTTTTAACATACCCTCACAGGCTCCAGAAAATGTCTGGGCACATACATTAAGTGTTGGTATTAAATTGTATTAGTTTACAAAATGTTAATCCAAGTGGCAAATTTTAAAAGAAATCGGACAATCCAAAGAGTGTCCACATATTTTAATACAGTAGTTGCACAATGTCAAGATTTTATAGACCCTGTATATCATGCAGAACTGTTCTAGTACTGTTTAATAACAGCATAACATGCAGAGATGAATTTAATAAGAGTCACATTTTGCCACAAAGGAGGAAATGTTTATTTTCATGTACTTTCAAACACTCACAGTCAATGCAGTTATCTTTGTGGGGTTGTACAAAAGAATGGCAGATTTAACACGTCTTTAGTCTTTTCCGCATATTGCTTATTTAATTTAGTCGTTTAGTCATTTCATAGCCAGTTCAAAATATTCAAATTATCAAGTACTTTCACAATCTGCTCAAAAAGCTACAAAGTATAAAAGCATCTTCACACAATATTAAAAAGCAAGAGATGTGTCACAAAATACTTTCTTGTGATTACAAGACAAAGCTTAATCCGTCACATACGTAAAAATCAAAGATACTCTCTGCAGCCAATTATAATGTTTATGATAGTTGTGCCAGTAATTTGAAAAGCATATTATGTAGAAGATTCAACTTTCACTAATCCATTACATCCAAAATTAAATAACAAATTAGTGACTGTTTTGTTTAAATGTTGCGTTTTCCCAGAAGAAGAAAAACAAAGAAGAGAGAGTGCATAAATATAAGCCTACAATGTAGAACAATGATAAATAGGATAAAAGGATAAAGTGCAGGAGTGCTCAGTCATTCTTTCATTCACCCAGACCTTCTCTCCATCCATCCATTCATCCAGCTAGCGGGTAAAACTAACATAAATTTGCAGCTTCGCAAAACAATATGAAGCTGTGTGCTTAAGAAAAAATAATGAAAACAACAACAACAATAATTATTATAATAACAGACATGCATGTGACTGGCAGTTCCATCTTTGATACTTAATTTGATACTTTGATACTTGATTTAATACCCACCAATTGAATCAACACACATACATACGTAGCGAATATAGATTTCCTGTTTCAACTCAAGAGGGCACAGACAGTGTTGTCAGTGAATCACAGACAGTGTAAGGGAACTGAGTGAATGTGCTCTGTCTGTAAGGCAGGCAGTCAGTGATTCATGTGAAGCTGTCTGCTAGTGAAGTTTAGATCAGTTCCCCATTGAACTGAGTTTAGGCTAAACTGATATCTTTCATTCTGTGATTAATCTAAAGTGTATATTCGTCTGTGCAAACTGGGCCAGGGTGACCAAAACAATACTTTGCTTGTTTTCGCATATACTAGCGCAGGGCATGCGACCCGCATGCATACGGCAAATCATACAATTTCCAGGTCGTATAATTAAAAAACATAAGGGAAACACACAAACAATACTGTAATGTGTCGTTCATTAAAGCATCTAAAAAAGAAATGAGTCACTCAAACCATTCTGAAGTCTCTCACATATATGTGTGCTTGGTGATATTTCACTTTGTAGCATTATTGTTTTCTAAGAAAATTCTTGTGGCAATGGTAGTACCTTTTAAAGGAACAGTTGACAAAAAAATCCAGTTTATTCTTACATATATCATCAATCATTTACTTATGATGATGCTCTGAAGACCATCCAAGCTGCTGTTTTCTACGCAGTTGCTGTGAATAATGACCAGAAGTTACCAAGCTCTAGAAATTTGCTGAAGAACTGATTAAAGCTATCATGGATTTTAGAAGACTTGGAACACAGAGCATGAGATGCATTATGGTATTTCATGGTCACCGTTCAACACACTGTTTAAAACACAGCAGCATAAACATTCTACCAAAACATTCCATCTCTGTATGAAAAACTCATACAGGTTTGGAACATGTGAGCAAATGATCATTTAAATTTTTGAGCAAACTGTGCCTTTAAATTGTTTCCTCAAGGCATTGTTGTTGCACCAAGAAGTAAACACCAGTAAAATGAGTAACAGCATGAATTTCTGAAGAGGTAGAGGACCCATCCCTTATCTTAAAGAGACGTGAACAGGAGAGCAGAACGATGATTTGTCAGTTCCATGAGTTGTCTAGATGCGAGTAAGGTGTTGTAATAATTATAAAAAGCAGCAAAATAATAGGTAAAGCCTTAACAAGTCAGAACCTTAAAACAGTTGTGCAATTGAGAAACTCTCACACGTAAAGAATGACATTGTCTGGACAGTGCAAGCTGTCGGTGGGGTTCAAGGCTCTGCATGTTGTTTGAGGGGGGGCACCGTGGCAACTCTTGGGGTGGGGCGAGTCACAGTCATCAGACGTGAGCTCCGCGATATCGTCCGACTGGGTGTCCGACATCTCCAGGTCACTCCGTATGCTTTCCGGCTGAGCGAGGGTGACATCCCGGAGACCCTCCCTGAGTGACACCCCAGGTGAAAGCTCAAGAGGAGAATCTAACACAACCCCACTCCTGTGGGAACTACAGTCCTGAGGCTCCTCCCCTGAGCCACAGGCCATAGCAGCAGTGGGCGGAGACAGATCCTCTTCTGTGGCTAAACACAGATGACTGGGTTTAGTTTCAATGTCCACCTGGATCTCAAGGTTGGTGCCCTCTCTGAAACACAACAGGTTATGCAAAATGTGAGATTAAATAAGACATAAGTAGCAATCAGAAGCGCCTGAGTTAACTTTAGTGTAGTCTCAGCCTTTAAAATGTGCATGCTGTATGCAAAAACTGGGGAAATCGACCTGCTCCAATCTAATTTGCTTGCCACATTTATCATCCTGCCAAGGACAAAACTTCTGGGCTACTACAGCATCTTAATTGTTTGCATTTCAGCAAAATAGCTGAAATGGTGACACACCTGTCAGGTAAAGTATAAGAGGAAGTGATGGATCCTGCCATTCCTCTTGTACTGGCACAATCACTGGCTGCTCCCAAACTCCCCGTCTCCCTGCCGGCACCCTCCTTCCCCAGTTCTGTTCCCTGCACCTCCAGCCTGAAACAGACCCAAACAGATCATGTCTTTACATGGAAACAAAAACACTTTCTATATTTTCACTGTAAATTTTGTGTATTTACCAAAACAGTACACCAAATATTTCAACATGCCACACTGCTGACATCACAGCACCTCTCATACCTGCTGTATTTTCCAGTCCTAGCACCAAGGGCTCCTCCTGCTAGTGTGTTGAAATGGGGCGTGTCTCCCAGGCCCCCTGGGGCCACTGATAGGCCCTCACTGGGAGAGGTGGTACTGAGGCCACTAGCTCCACCCTCCAAACTGCTCTCCCCCAGGCTGGGAGACTTCAGTGCCCTCCATGCATCAGCAACTTTAACAGAATGTATGTGATCAGCACTATTCAGCCTTTTCCGACAGCATGTGTCAAATCATGCAGTAATGTCTTTGTCTTTTATATCTACCTGTTATAGGTCCATCATCCTCATCAAAGTCTATCCTAACACCTCGTCCTTTGCCCCTGCTGACACCACAGCCCCCACCGCGGCACAGGGAGATAGGCACAACACCATACACATATGCCAACATGATGGGAACACCAATTCCTGTGGGAAAGAGACATAGTCTTTCCATATGGAGATGTAACTGACCTGTGTTTGAAATCTGTGTGAAATGGACTCTCACCAACTTTGGAAGTTTTCATTAAAGCACATTTCTAATTTACTAATCTAAGTTTTTTATAAAAAAACTGCTGGTAAAATAAATAAATGTGAATAGAAATTTGTCAGGAATACTCACCCACACTAACAGCAGCGATGACAGGGGCAGTGATGATCGACAAAGCCACGCCCCCAGTGATAGCCAGATTTCTCCTGTGGTGTGATGTTTTCTTCCCTTCATAGTGTGAGTGGATCTGTGACAAACAGCAGCAGGTTACAGCACTGTCACAAATACAGTTTTATTAGCTAATTTAAAAGATCTGAATTTTGCAATGGATGCTATCAGGTATGCAGCCTTTTAACTATAAAGGCAATATAAGCTCCACTACTACGGTCTGGCATTCTAAAAAAAAGAAAGAAGAAAGAAAAAACTGGGTGTCAACCTGGCAAACAAACATTCATCAACAGAGCCATTAATTAAAAGTGTCATTTATGTCAAGCTGAAAAATAAATCTTTGTAGCACAAAGCTTCCAGGCAGAGGAACAATGCTGCATGCCCAGACCCGCCCAGGCAGTATTACACAAGGAAGTCATTGTACCAGAATTATAGCAGGATCAAAACCAATTAAGCCGGATAAGCTACACAGCAGGTGGTGATGGGAAAATTCCCAGTCAGTAAATTCTGTCACTGATAAGTTTACAACTTATTACTAATGTTGGGAATCCACACCTTGCGTCCAATGTAAACCGGAATGCCAATAACCATGGCAGGAACAGCGATGCCAGCGATCAAAGTGATGCCCACCGGCGCACCAATCAAAGTGCCCAGTTGCCAAAGAATCTTCTTCTTGCGACTCCATGGCTTCTTTCCCCAGAAGGTGCAACCTGATGGACTGAGAAGACACATAGGAGAAGTCCAGGAGAATTATTCCTGGGCTTTACCAAGCAGAGCTATTTTAAAATGGCACAATGGTGGCAGATGTCTCACAGGTGATACCTGAGGTAGTGCAGATCTGAAATCTCCTTCATACAGAGCCAGCAAAACTCACAGCCACACACGGCACAGGTCATGTGATTACAGCTGCCGTCGTTCATCTTAATGATGTAGGCACCGCATCGAGGGCAAGGCTTGATGTCATCAGCTGAGAGGGGATTAAAGGGTTTAGATTTAAAATGAGTAGACGGTAAGACAGTATCTACTGCCAATAAAGTGTGGAAATGCTTCCTAAAATGTGATAGAAACAGGAAGTTAGTAGAATGGTTCTTGGTACGTCAGGAAGCTACCTGAGAAGCAAAGAGTGCAGTCCTTGAGGGACAAGAAAAACTCAATAAATGCGCAGCGTGTAATTTGTTGGGTATACAGCGAAATAGATAAAATGACAGTGCTCAAAGGGGCAAGAACAAAGCAAATCACATTATATGACTGGCTGGTGGCATTCTTAAACCCAATAAACAAGACAGTAGTGCCAAAGCTATTTTTATCCAGTAACATATAGTTGATTTTGAAACTGTGATACAATACAATATAACTGGGCTTCACAGAACAACATACTACATAGAAAATACATTTGTACATTTTCTGAATAAATGTGAGTGCCTGTGCATGCAAACCTTGACAGAAATTTGTGGATGGTTGCCAGGCCATTTTTGTCTGGTTACTAAGGTATTCTAAATTGTTTTTTGTGGTTCCTAATCTGGGTGGCTGTTTCCTGTCTTAAGTTCCACCCACAAGTCTATGTGGTATTATGGAACCTAGACAATCCTTCACAGTCTACAATTCTGGTTTTCATTCATTTTATTATCACCCGGCTGAAAACTGACAGTCTGATTACTTTGAAAAGTAACAGCACACAGTTTGAGGTATCATTTGTGTCTGTAACTCAAATGGGTGCGAGACAAGTTACGTGTTGACATTTAATGCTGGGGTAAGAAGTCTAAAGCAATATAAACAGTGATGCCTGTCATGATAACACAACAACAGCAGATTGAACACATGTAGAATACTCACCGTGTCCCTGCTCAGCTGTGTAACTTGGTGAATGGTTGCTATGTGTTCTCAAGGACAGCGCCCTCTGCTGGCGGGCAGAGTCACAGGTCTGGTTGGGATGCCAAGCCTGCTTGCAGTGGTAACAGAACTCAGCACCACACCCTTCCCTTTGACACACCAGCCTGGGGCAGCTGGCACATCCAGATGCAATTACTGCAAACCTGGCAGGAGAACAATACATACAGGTCAAGAAACACTTTAAGAGATTATCATTTCATTTCATGGAAATATTTTTACACCAACTTACATACTATAATCAACCTTTATAAAGACGTACTGTGTCAGTGAGGTGTCAGACTGTAATAGTATAGTACTGAAGATACGACTCTTAACTGATGCTTAACACAAGCGTACCACAATCAAACGTTCTGTATACACATTTTAAACATTATCTTCTGACTGGTAAATGTACTGATACCTGAATACATTACCATTAGCATATAAAAATCATCTTCAAGTACCACAGTACCATACACGGTGCTACAAGATATTGAAAAAATACCATAGAAAACATAAAATAATAGGTGTTGAAAATAGGTGTCAATGCCAAGATACTTGCTTATTCTACTTTGAGTCTCACTAAGTAAAATAAATACTTTTATTTTAATCAAACATTACTTTTCAGTTTTTAAAACTAGACTCTGAGAGCAACAAAATCATGAATCTGACCACAGAAAGCTTTTAATAAGATTGCAATCATGGAACTGGCCTAAAGGTTCTTCTCGTGACAACATAATTTCCAAAACAAAATGCACAAACAAGCATGAAAGTGAGTTTTATTTTGCTTTTGTTTCTTTGTAATGTCAAACACCTGTTAAACTCAGGCAAAACAGTGCAGACTACTACACCATGGAAAAAGAGAGAGAGAGTTTATTGCCAATGTGTTCACTGTCAATATGTTGTTGCTGTGAGGAGTTTCCAAGTATTCTGAATTTCTTTCCTGCCCTGAGAACATTACTTGTCGCCAGCTGCAGATCTCATAACTACAGAAAGGCACAATAATCATAATTTATAATATGTACCACAAAACCATTAAAGTCATTAATTCTTTGAAAAACATTTTGTAACTTGATACATGGTGGCGAGAGGCATTTTTATATTTTTTCTTTTTTGACAGATATTCTAAACATAACAGGCTGATCTCTTTTACTGAATCACCCTAATTAAAACACAACTTCACCCATCAATGACTAGTTTTATCGGATTATGTGTGAAAAACGATTCTTGTTGTTTAAAGTGCATGTTTTGACCTGTTCCCATACAGACTCATTCTATAAAAAATCCGCCTTCAGCCTCCAGCTCATTAATCAGATCAGCTGCAATGAAAAACAAAAAACGTCCTAAAACACAGAACTTCAGAACATGACACACTCACACCTACATGTGCAGTCTAGTAGACAAAGGGAGGTTCCCTTTGCTTAATTATCCCAGAACATTCAGGAATTCTGTGTCAATGTTCTTCTAAGTCTATGAACTTAAGATGGTAATTTGCAGCTCACAAACGCACTGTGGTATGAACACACGGTCAAGTGAGTAGCCAATGATTGTCTTAATGAAAAACCAGCCCCAGTTTCCCCTGGCAACACTGCAGCATCTCAGTTTCCATAGCAACACATCGCACAGGGAAAGACACAAGCTGTTTTCCTGATTGGGAGCATGGGATTTTCAATCAAGCTGAACTGACACTATTTGGTTGCTGATGGGTAATGAACTTCACCATGGACATGGATTTTAGAGGCTTTGGGAAGTTCATGAGGTTTAACCGGCAAAGCATGTGACTAGAAAAGCTAAGTTATTGAAACCCTAAATGCACCACAAGTCACTTTGTATAGAAGTGTCAGCCACATTTCAGAGTGATTAAAAATAAGTAGATGGTGGCATGTTGGTATGTATTTATTATTGGCAAGTTTATAGGGTGAACTACTCTGATTATTCAATATGAGGGATGAAATAAATAATGCAAAAAATTCATTTGTGATGTATCTGCCTTTATATAAACAAGCCAGTTGAAGCAATTAAACAAAACAAGGCAAAAGGTCACAGATGGTAGGTTTAAATGCTGCCTGGTAAGCAACTATCAGAGTTTAGGGTTAGTAAGTTCTCTCTAATGGATAAAATGTCCCTTCTGAAAAAATCCCCAAACCATTTAAAAATCCCTTAGCATCAGCCGTGGGTTTAAAAGGAAGTGGCAGTGAGTCAATATGCAGACATGCCCCTTAAATATAGGTCATCAGCTAAGCATTATGATTGACAAGTCTCTAACTGGTTGTAAAGGCTTCTAATATAATCACGCTCTCTCAGAATGACATATCGGCTAAACAAGGCTTCCCACACAAGGGCAAGTGTTCCCTATAACTGTCCAATAGCCTCCTACACTTACTGAAGCATGCAGCACACATTTACTTACTTAGTCTGACTCCCACAAAGATTTGAAGTACATAGACAGAATGTGTATATGTAATAGTATTTGCATGTTTAGCTGTTCATTTAATATCATGGGTCTTGAGTTATTTTTCCACTATTGCTGGTATAACAACGTTTTTGGAACGACTTTTCATTACATGTTGGAACATGGCTGTTAGGATTTCCTGTTACAAGAACGTGAGTATGGTCAGACACTGATGTTGAGCGATGGGCCTTTGACTCATCTCAATGGGTTGTGTATATAGAGTTCAAGTCTGGGTTTTGTACAGGCCAGTGATGTTTTTCCAGAAAACCATTTCTTAAGTCATTGTCATGCAAATACAAATAAGGTCCCTCTGTAAACTGTTGCTATAAACATGGAAGCTCACAGAACTAATGCCATAACATGAGGGTTTGTCTTGCCTGGAATTACAGGGCCTAGACAAACTTCTTAATTGGAATTGGGTGTCAACATATTTTACATTACTATGTAAAACAAACTTTGAGGTATCATGTATCATGATATGCAGATTGTCCAATACAAAAAAATCTAACTCAGTCTTACCCACAGTCAGGGGCTGGGCACCATCGGCAGTCTGGGTCTGATGCTAGGCAACGGCGTAGCAGGAACTCCTCATACTTCTCCATTAGGACGGGATCATCCAGAATAAAGGCCACCTGTCGAGGGGCCAGTCTCTCTGCACATTCTGGGCAGCTGAGCTGTACCCGACTCTCAGTGATCTCGATACGCAGGTACTGGCGTAGGCAGCACAGGCAGGACCGGTGGGTGCAACCCTGGAGCTCAGGAAGTTGCTCTGCAGGTTGCCGCACCAAGCACAGGGGACACTCAAGGAACTCCTGGCCACCAAGAGAGGCCTGACTGGCGGACAGGGGCTCGGCGGGGTCTGCTGCGGTTGGTTCTGAAGAAACATTGGTGGGCGTGGGGGGCTGGAGGGGCTGTTGTTGCTGTATTTGTGTTTGTTGGTGCAGCTGTTGCACAAGAGGAGTGCCCACATTAGCCTTGTTTCCCCTGGATCCACGTTTACCCTGAAAGAGACTGTGAAAAGAGAGCCTGCGTTGCTTCTTTCCAGGCCCGCGGCATTTGGGATTGGGAATGCCACTAACAGAGGAGTGGGGCGATTCAGAGTCTTTTTCAGATCCCATTTCCGAAAAAAGGCCTTGGAATGGTCTCCCACTTGAGTCTTTAAACAGGTCACTTAGTTTTGGATTAGAAAAGTGCTTGTTAAATGTCCCAAATCTCTATAACACAGATGCACTCGTTATACACAAAAAAATAAAAAAGTCTTAATAAATTCCAGTTAGTTTGCCTGTTGGGAAATTCCACTAACTGGCCATAATTGGCATGAGAAGCAGAGCAGAGTTATTAAACAATAAATGGAAAGATAACAAACTGAATTTGCCAAAAGGGAAACAAAAAGTGATGGAAGAATAAAAGCCACTCCTACAATCTTGTTCTCGTAACAGTGACAAGGTGATCAGGAAATGAACGCAAATAAATTGTTACACCCTAAATTCATTCAAGGCTGACAGATACTGTCAATTAAAAATAAAGCATTTAAAGAATATTGGTAAACAAATGTCAATTGTTTTTTTTTAAAGAAAAACAACTAAGCGTTGTACAATCTGGCTTAAAATATTGTAATCCTTTCACAAGGCTTGACGTTTGTCCTTTATACCGCCTCTAAATTCTCTTGCATGTAGAGCCAAGATGTTGTGTGTGCTTTAGTTTTGCTCTTCTTTCTTGTTGGAATAGGACATTCTGTTAAGGAAAGAAACAGAACAGAAAGTTAGCACACAGACAGCAGTCATTGTCAGTGCATGCTTACACACAAACACACACAAACACACCTCTTTTTTCCAGTGTTTCTTTCCCTTTTTGTCACTTCACTCCTAACTCTTTATGTACTCCTTGGGTTTTAAAAATACTATCAGACAAAGAACTTACCAGCCATTATCAATGCAATAAACAGACACAATGGCAGCAGGAGGAAGTAAATGGTACTGGCTCAAAACATTCCACAGCTCAGCCAGAAGCAGAATCTGGTTATTTAATTTTTAGGCGTCCGATCTCGCGTCGGATTTGACTTGCATCTCTGATTTTCTTTGTGCCTCATTGTTGATGACACCCTCTCATCCTCTCACACAAGCACACACACTCAAGCTCCACTTCACACTGTGCTGCTAGTGCAGTTGCCATGGTGATTCCCACTATGAACAGAGCAAACAAAAACCCTCACAGTAACTCTGGCCCTTATAAACACACACGGCAGATATTAACACCATACATCACGTCACCGTATGAGCACATACTCCCGTTGGACATTATTAATTTATTTATACAGGAGGGCAATATCATTAAGTTGGTACATGTCGCTCTGCAGCACTGCGGACTCAGATAGAGAAAATGATGGATGGGTTTTGTAGGTCAATGTAATGTGTGTCAATCTCTCTGCTACACTACCCAACTTTAAAATGATAAAAAAAATACTGTAGTTGCACGGATACATGCAGAACTCATTTAAGATGTGTCCTACTTTCCTGCTAATTCTCGCTGTAATAACCCCCGGACTAATGCCTACACATCACAAATCTGTTAACATGTGCAAGAGGAGGGTCCAGACCCCCTCTCTGAGATAAAGTTAATTAAACAAACTTTCCTTATAGAAAATATTGAGGTAGCACTTTGATACATAACATGGTACTAAATTACTGACAAAACTATATGCCGTGGTATTTACTCTTCCATAATTTTCCATCGTACTTTAACTAACAATATGGTGTTGTTATCAAAAATGTGGTCATATCCTTATGATTATACATACAAATTCTTAATAATATTATTACACCTTTTTGAGATTTTGATTTGCCTTTTCCAGCACAAACTGAACAGAATTGAATATTATCATAAAGAAAAGCTTTTCATTTATGCCTAAACTCAAGATTAACCTCATATTAAGGGCAAATAAAGGGCTGGTTTATGGATGGCTGACACAACCAGTCAGCAGATTGAACTGAATCAGCAAGCACCGGCTTGTTTTCTGCTGGCTTTCATAAATCCGTTAGGCAAGCGGTGACAGAAATCATGATGACCCAATTTCTCTTTTTTTGCACTGCCACTGTGTCCTGATGTCTTGACCCACTATGACAGGCAGATTCAACAATGGACCTAGCCCTACGTAACCACCACATTTAAAATGCAAGTCTGCCTCAGAGACAAAAGGAAATTCCGTTATCACAAATTCAACTGTCTAAAAGACCAGTGCTGAATTATGAACAAAATGTTAAAGAGCTTAAATACAGAATCTGTCTGTCTGTGTGTCGGTTTATGTAACATATTTTGGGGACAACTTTGTACGCAAAAGTCTGCAAAACCTGCTTTTGGGGATGTCAATATTTGATTAGCGTTTCAAATGTTATAAAAAATGCTACAAAAATATAGTCTATAAAGTTTTCTGCTAAGGTTATACATTTCAGGTTATACGTGTGTGTGTGTGTGTAAGTGAGTGTGTAATGATAACGATGGGATGGTAAACTCACTGCACTTCAGGCTCTGTTGAAGAGGAGTATCAACCTCAGCTAATGCTGAAACTAACACACAGTTACCATCTGTGTTCCCTGAGATTTAGTGTGTGTGACAGACGTTCGTGGGTGCCCAACGAGAGCTGTTTCTGGAAAATCAGTGTCACATCTCGGCATTTAAATGCAGGTTTAAACGCTCAGCATTTCACACGCAGCTGCGTGTGCGTAATGGGCAGGGTTTCGTTTGTTGTAAAACAGCGGTTGTTTTATTATTTAACACCTATGTATAAAGGTCAGATTCACCAGACGTCCTCTGGGGCTTACATGGAAGCTATAGTAGGAAATTATCAGGCTGTTTTTTCCATTTAGGAAAGAGTTTATTTAAAAATGCTGAAAGCGGTTGGAACAATCCACAGCACAGCTCCCAGTGCTTGTTTGCTGAGGGATCTGTGTTCCTGCAGGAATAACTATGTTTGGTTTAGCTCTTGCAGATTTTATCACAGTTTGTAACTAACTGCAGAGCAGATCAAAACAGACACAAGGGTGTGATAAAGCATCGCAGTAGACAATTATTCTGTATCAAGCCTGAGATTTGTTTTTTTATCAGTTTGTTTAGAAACATAACATAAAAAATGTGTGAGACCAGATTAATTGTGACTATACAGTAGCAACAAAATGGATTTAAGAAATATATAATGAATTTAAATAAAGTAAGAAATGTTACGCTCTTTTTCCATATTCATAAAATAACAGGGGTAGAGATGTTAAGACCTGACATGCATTACTATTCTGCTTTTTGTTCAGCAGACACTGATCCCATGTGGGCGTTATTATCAATAATGCGCTATAATAATCATTCTTAGTGGCTGTATTCATACTGTTTCCATCCTTGGTATAGATTTTATACTTGAAAACAGAAAACTACTACCAGTGAAGTCAGAATGAAAGCAGATCCTTACTACTGACACTTACTGTAAGTGAGATCCCCTGTCAGGAACAGGGATACTAGATTTATCATCTCTGCCTGCAAAGTTTAGTTTCGGTATGAATAGTACTTTTCACACTGAATAAAACATCATAGGGGCATTCGGAAAAACTGATAATTATTTACAAATTAAACAGGAACTGCAAGAGAACTGTGTGTGTAAGCAACAAGTCAGCACAGGTTTGAAAATTGTTTTGTTTTTAAGAGCATAGAAGATGACTGTCTTCATCATCAAATATTCACACAATTTACTGTCAATATTTAAATATATCTGAAACAGACCAATGAGAACAAAAATATCCTTGCATTTGTTTAGCCCCCTGCTAGTGTGTTACTTTACAACCAGCACTGATAAAATCTTGAGAAATAAGATCAGCACTTTCTTGAGGTCTTAGCCCTTCCACCCTCGACAGACCCTGAAACAGCACCTCAGCACTTTCATATCATCCTACACAAGCTACAGCCCCAGACAGCAAACCAGCAGCTGGCTAACAGTCTGTCTCTATCTCGGACACACATGTACACATACACCGGTCACATGGGCTGGTTGGTGTACAGGTAAGTTACTGGATCCCTGACCATTACATAATCATTTGGATCAAATTTAAAGCTCACCAGGGGTTTATTGTCTTAGTAAACCTGCATGGGTCCTGCTGTTTTGTACTGTATACATTTATGTAATTTTATATAGTTATGGTATTGTTAATTTTTCTTATAATAACTGATGTGGAACACAAATGAAATATTACTAGTATAGTATATATTACTATATATAGTATATTTACTATTTGTAAAATTAATAAATTAATAAGATACTTTTTCATAAAAATATGAATGTTTATAAGAATTTCAACATAAAATTAAGTAAATAATGATCAAACTTCCATGTATTTTGTTACAGTATTTCTTTAACAGCATACAAAAACCTTCGGGAGCTATTGTGTGTATTTAGCCTAACTACACATTTAGCCTTGTGTATATGCATAAAACTAAAACTGATACTGTCAAAGTAAATACCAAAGAACACAGTGTAGATAAAATCCCTGCAAAAATTGCTCTAAATTCAGTTGAGTTCAGGAACCATCTTTACACGCTTGAAGTATCCTGAGATGTACACACACACTGAAACTGGTGCGTAGTGTTGTTCGATCTCTGTGCTTTCACAGACTAATAGAACTGCTGGGATACTTTGATCACACATATGCAGTTTAACCTCACAGTGTGACCGGACCCTTCAGCAGGGGGGAGGAAGTGCTAGCAGACAGACCAATTATCTCATTAGATGGGTTGTGACACTTAATAACATCTCATCAAACTGTCTGTCTGAATGTCTGTGTAAAGCAAATTGTTGTGTTGCTCTTGTTGAGAACCAGGTTGTTCTTAGACAATTTTTATGCATTTGGCAGACGCTGAGTCTTGTTCCAAAGTGACTTACAGTGCATTCAAAGCATACATTTGATCAGCTAGTGTGTTCCTGGTATGACATATTGCACTGCTAATCCCTTAAAACAATGGAAGAGGCCGTTTCACCCTTTCAGTCTAAATCTCTTTTAACATTTTCATAAAAGGTTTACTAACAATAAAGCAACATAAACATGACCAGCCTCAGTTTGTCACGATCACTGACGTTCCTTTTTCTATGATATTTTACTATGACAGACAAAAAACAGCCCAGCTTCTTAAGAAAACAGTCACATGGTTGATGACGGTAGAAAAATAAACCATATGATTTATTAAATTTGGAATTTACCATGTTCTGAGTGAGGTAAAAGAAGAACTGAAACTTACATGTAAAAATGCTCTGTGCATTCCATGTTTACAATGCAAGGAAAAGGCTTATTGAAACTTCAACACATGTATGGTCACAAGGAATTCATCAAACACTGGAAAGTTTATGATGAACCAGTAAGATCTATATTTAGACTGGTGTTAAGGAAACAACCACACAAAAACAGGCCCAACCCCGGCCAACAGCAACAAAGCCATCCAGGGATGACAGGAAGAACTCCTTCATTTACAAAAACTGGCATTCATATACGAGAATATCAGGATGTTCACGTTTAAAAATTAAAAGCATCAAGTATCAAACAAATGGGACAATATGGCTGTCAGCTGGATGGCTGGAAGGATAAACACAGGTACACCTTTATATCACATATTTCAATACATACCTAATACTAGGGACCTAAATGTGACAGTATGTATTGTGTTTAGTAAGAATTGTCACTGAAATATCATATACTTCAATATATTCTTGTGTCTTGTCTAACTCAACCATGATAACCAACATGTAACCAAATCACTGTGTACAGCTGCTGTTTATAGTTTTTACCACATTATTTATGTTAAGAAAATACACAGCAAGAAACAATAACATGGATGTATTTAAATAAAGCATATAAGGCCTAAACAGTATCAAACCATTAGGAATCTTTTACAAAATCACTAAGAAACATTTTGCCAACATCCGTGTGACATAAAATCATTTAAGCATTAATAACAGTGGTTATGGTAAAGCGTAACCATGACGACAGGTCTGTTTGGCACTTACCCTACAGATCTGATAGTACCGAAAGAAATTCACGCAGAACAGGGCGGTACGCGGCCACCTTCCGTGCTGTTGTACACCGCGTACATTCAACCCCCCCTTACGTTACCCTCATACGTCTCACCCAGGAGGTGTCTGCTACACTATTCTCCGACCGTCGGTTGTGGGAGAAGATGTCAGCCCTTTTCCTGCCCTGTAAACGATACTGGTTCAGATTATGTCCGCAGCTTGATTCTCTTTTCCATTCACGTCAGAGAGGAAAGCCCCTGCGCGTGACGTCACTCGTACTCAAGTCGGAAGCCCCGCCCGGTGACGTAAGTCCGAAACTGAAATGAACGCGTGTCAGATTGCCAGGAAAATTATTTAGTGTTCAGTAAAACGCGTCTTAATACAAATGAAAGGTATTCCCAAAATAATAAAATAGTTATACTTAACAAAAGTTTAAAAAATACGGCTCACACATGATAAAACATCTCACAAATGTCCTAATATGGAAGCCTTTGCACTTTAAATGCATAATCTCCTCCCGCCTTTACCCACATGTCACACACACATCAAAACATAAATAACAACTTATTTCAAGTTAGTACGAAACAGTCACATAAGTTTATTTGAGGTAAAGTCTTTTTTGTTTTTCAGTCAAATCAGGTTTCATTACAAAACACTGATCATGGAATGATCGGATTAACTGTCAGACACTGTCATCTCCCCTATTCCCCATCCCTTATTTTCACATCTGGACCAAACTGGATGTGAGAAACTGGATTTCATGCAGCTGCAGAAAAAGGAGGAAAAAGGACCACAAATAAATTAATGATTCAACTCAAAGAACAGTAATTAATAAATACTAAAACACAATAAATACAAATGTTTTATTCCATTCAGCTTTAAAGCAGTTTTAAGACAAAGGATGTGATAGTTTTTAAATATTCACATGACCTCTACTGGATAATACGCATTACTACAAGAACCAAACGCAGAAGACAAACTTTAGTATTCTTTATAACATTTTGTTGTGCAAACAAGCTCACATCTTACCAGCAAATGACATAACCATAACCATACCATTTTACAGGTGTGTCTGGTTATATTAAAAAGTGCTACATAACCACCACCATTTTATGGAGACAGACCAAATGTGACTAAACTTGTGATCTCAAGTAATTAGGCGGTTACATTTAGCTACAAGTATTACAATCAATATTTAATGTTTCAAAGGGTGTTTTGTCAACACAGCTTGCACAACAGGCAGCCGAGATCAAAAGCATGTTTAAAGACAAGCCCACGAAGAAACACAAAACATGAAAAGGAACCAAAGTGTCAATGCTTACAAGGAAATCATTATTAAAAATAAGACAAAGCGGAGAGGAATTAGATAAAATAAACTAGATCTTTACAGGTAACAGAAGAGAAGGCAGCAAGGATGGAGGCAAAAACAAGATCAGGGGACTGAGAGGCATCTACAGCAGTGTGCAGACCACGGGCGCTGTAGTACTGCACTAGAGGAGCTGTCTGCTTGTGGTAGGACTCCAGCCGAGAGCGCAGAGTTTTCTCATTATCATCACTACGGCGGATAAGGGGCTCCCCGGTCACCTGTATGGATTCATAGGAAAGAGTTTGGATCAGGGAAGTGCAAACTGGATTAGGAAAGCACAATGAAGCATTTTGGGGAGAAACCACTCTTACATCATCTTTCATAGGTTCTTTAGGTGGGTTGAATTCTTCATGATAAGATCGGCCACTGGGCTGGTGAATAAGCCTGAGGAAAAACAGCATTATTTTTATGCTTTATATTGTGCTTTACAGGTTATTCGATCTTCTTAACCTCGTACCTGCCACAGATCCTGCGTACCAGCAGAGAGTCATCAACAGAGAATTCAACCACTGAGTCCAGTTTCTCATTGCGTTTCTCCAGAAGGCCATCCAGCTACAATTATGAGGAAGAGAGCAAACTTCATAAGCTGACAGACATTTACAGAATCAGATGTTCACTACATATCAAGTCCTCACCATTTCTGCCTGCTTGACGGTACGTGGGAAACCATCTAGTAGGAAGCCATTCTTACAGGCAGGTGTGTCCAGGTTGTTATCTATAAGCTCCACCACCATCTCGTCACTCACCTGAAGGGCAGGTGAAGAACAGGGATTAGGACTGGATCCCTTCACCCAGTCAAAAATGTGGGAGGAGTCAATTTTGTGATAACAGTGCCTAATGACCCCATGGCATTAGGATGGACACTCAGACTAGACACCCAGATTGTATAAATCCCTGTGTACTGCAACACAAATTGTTCCCCAAAAAAGACTGTAAATGTTTGGCTATAGGTGAAATATTTCAATGTGAATGTTTGGTAGACTGCAATACAAGAGGGCTTTAAAGCAAATGCATGGCATCAGACCCTTTTAAATCTATTTTTTTAAATATATAAACAGTAAAATGGTTGGTTTACAACAGAATTACATCAATTTTACCAGTTTTCCTGCATCCATGGTTTCCTTAAGACGTTGACCGAGCTCCGAGCCAGATGCCACCATGGCCCTCAGCATGTCCCCGGTAGCCAAGTGACATACACAGTATTTCTCTGCAAGCCTGGGTGCCTGTGGAAGCCAGAAGTAAAGAAACTATTGCAATAAACCAATAAACAACAACAATCAATGTCATAAAATGACTAAATCAGTTACGGAATAAAATAATCAAAATTACAATATTTCTGTAAATATATTTCCATTCATCTCTAAAGACAAATTACATTTTCATTGAACAGGACGTGTTAAAGGCCATATCTATAACACACGTCACAATTCAGTTGTAACCACAGTCTTAAGACAAGTTAATCTTTGCAATGTTGCATACAAACAAACATACAAACTCCAGTATAAACAGCATGTCAAACATCTTTTGCTGGTTGACAAAAATCTAATACCGCAAATAATAGAGTTAAATGATTGCTAAACAGGACAGTAAAGTCTACAACCTTCCATATGCTCAACATGTGATGGTGCAAAACAATGTCCGAGAACAATCCCTCTCATCTAATCGATGTTCCCAATCTCATCCTGTCTATGCCAAACGTGTTCCAGATTCACTGGACCACAAACTAACGTTAAAGAACTATGTTCTGACGAAAGCAACACGTTAAAGGGTTCAAATGGTATAATAAGTTGAGTCTGGATCAGTTATGGTTACATATCGTCTACTGTGCAGCAGGACAGTTCAATAGAATCACGCGGCCCCTCGCATCGTCTCTTACCTGGGTCCCTTTTCCCGCACCAGGTGGCCCCAGCAGGATGGCTCGGATGCCTTTTCGTACGCTGGAGATGGCATCACCCGTTTGGGTGCTGGGGGGCATGTTTACCACCTGTAAACAGACCAAAGACACTTCTCTCCAATACGCGTCCGCAAACTGGCTCAGCCGGGAAATGAAGTGTTAACGCCTCCGTTTGCCGAGCATGGAATCAAAGCCCCGCCTTCTCCCACTAAGCCTTCTATTTGATTGGCTAAAGTCCCTGCCGTTTATTTTCCACACGAGCTGGTTGGATAAAATCGAACACTTTAAATTGCCCTATATCCGGATCATTGCTGAAAATGGGAAGTTTGGATGAGGAAATTACAGTATAAGACAGTTTGTTTTAACCTAATATGAAGACTGTTCTCTTTTTGTACTTTCTTTTGTATACCCAACTTACTATTAACAGAACAAGTAGTACAAATAGTGATTCATTGACCTTTTGATAAAGAACACTATTGTATTTTTATGAACACCCAGTTAGCAGAGTACACTGCTGACATAACATACATGCAAATACATTGAAGTAGCAAAGCAATACAATAAACAGCAAACTGATGGCAAATAAATTGTCTAAAGTTTGTTTTATTTAACTGCAGGTTTCCTGGATACATGAAAGCCACATCTGGAGTGTTTAACAGAGGTCACAACACACAAAAATAGCACATGTATGCCATAACACTAAAGTGTCTTACAATCCATAAAGCAACCGTGGCTGAGTTTCGGCATTGTGTAACAAAGAAATGTCCCAGATTTAGATGTTTCTACAACATGTTTTACTTTTTAGAGGACAACTGATAAATTTGTCATGTGAATTGTATGAAGAAATATTTTGTAGGCCCATATTCCCTGATTGGTTGATATTACATTTGATACTGTAATATGTTAAGAACCAAACGTTTTATATATATTTGATATAAAAACATTTTTTTAACCACATACAGAAATCAGACAAAAAATGAGTAGTGTCGGTAAAAAACAGTTCCCTCCACTGTGTGCTTAAGGTAACTTAACAGACGCATATAAATTCTATAATTCAATTAAAGATTTTAATAAATGGAACAAAATCCTGATTTTAATGATGGACGCACAAGTAAAAGCCACCAGCAAAGTTAAAGCGTCCCTCCAACAGCAAATGTACCTGCTTACCAAGGGATCATGGGGTCATCCAACAAATTAAACAGCATCCAAAATAAGAGAATTAGTCTTCATGTAGTGACATTTATAAGGTGGTTATATTATAGATGAAGACACCTGTCTCCTATTTCATGAATTTTTTGTCTTCTGCTTGTCTAGAGAAATTATGAATAATCTGATTACAGCAGATATTTCAGCAGATAGCAGCCATGCATACGACATTTAAATATATTTATACATAACAATTGACAGCATTAAGCAAACAAATGTTTGTTACTCTTTCAGTTTACTATGCTAACACATTATTTTCATAACATACCAGAAACTCTATGCGAGGCAAAGCATTTTATCCTTATAGGTACTGAAATGTCTCTTATTTTATGGCTTTATTGTTTTTCTCATACCTATGTACTGTATATTCGACTTGTCAAATCTAAATAAAAAGTTTATAAAGCCTGTAAACACACTGTAACTTATATTTGATATTATATTGCACTTCCAAATCAAACATGCACAATCAATGTGAAAGTAAGACCAGGATGTTTGGCCCTTAGTTTCAGGTGGTGTGCTCAGTGCTCACATGGGCCTGTAGCATGAATCTGGCTGCCACATGCGCAGGTCCACCAAGATCTGATTGAGCTTCTGCATCCACAGGTTCCTCTCATCTTTAGTATCAGCACTCAGCCAGTTCCTGCACATTACAAGAGATGTTTCAATTCAGAATGACATCTGATCCTAATCTGATCTCCAACAAAGCAGAGTTCACATTACCACTGATTGCGTCTTACTTTGTAACACACAGGGTGTTCTTGCATTGGCTGACCAGTGTCTCTTTGTCATCCTCCCTTTGAGGTCTCACAGTGATGAGCTCAAAAGTATTAGGCCTGGCACAGAACTCCCTGTTAGCCGGCTCCACTTTACGACTGGTGCAATTTGCCAGGTTAATGCGACCAATAGGATTCTGTGTTGAGGAGGACAGCTCTTAATGACTGGCTTTAAATTTAAACATCTAAAAGACTTTGAAACAAAACTGCTACAATAGGTCTACCTTCCGTTTCTCTTCATCAGGGTAAGTCCAGTAAGAGATGCAGTATCCTGAAAGGACACACCACCTCCTGTGCCACGCCCCAAAACCACTGACATCCTCAAACATAGTCTGAAAATAAATTTAATGTATGATTAATATGACTGTTGTCATCATTATATTAATAAAGATTACACAAAGGTTAGCCCCAGGTTAGGTCAAGCAAGGACTAGATAATTATGAGGTGAACAGGAAAACTATTATGCTGTAACATTGTGCAAGCTTTCAAGAATAACTAGTACTCACCAGGAAGCCCCTTTCCTCTATCTGAGAGCCGACCTCACACTGCATTTTCAGATAAACGTGTCCCTCCAAAGGACAAAGGAATGGAACCTGTTGCAAGATTATGAACACTGAGAATTGAAACATGCATGAACTTTCTACAGAAACAAACATTATACAAAGGAAGAAAGCATCAGGCACAAGGCAAACATTTGGCCAAAGAAACTAGTATGCTAAACATTCCCAAAACACAAAGGCATTGCTGTGCACCCAGGACGTTAAACAAGCGACTCAGTGACCATTAGTATAACCAAAGACACCAAGCCTTGTTAGCCACACAACAACCCATGTTACTAAACACAAAGCAAATACAGCAACCTTGTTGTGAAACATGTCACTGAGCAGCTCTCTCTCACTCCCTTCATATTTGATCTAGAAGAGAGAAACGACTGCATGTGAAATGTAGCAAATGTAAAAAAGCAGCATTGTGTGAGAAAAACAAGTCAGTAGTGTTAAACTGCATTAAACCTGTGGTCACTAATGCAGTGGTTAAACCTCTCCCTCCTTCTATGACATCAACATGCATTTAGTCCAGTGTTTTCCACAAGGTTAGTGTTAGTAACTGTGTTAGGTAGGCAGGAAACTTAATTTTTATATTTACCTTCTCCAAGGGAAATTTGTTTTTCCCAATAGAGGCTAGGGTTAACTTGTGGGATCCAACAAGAGCAAAGCTACTGGTTCGCACTGCGTTTGGACCACCAGGGCTAGCCACAACTAAAAGCCAATAACAAATGCTATTAAAGCACTTTGGAATAAAAGGGAAATTGGATAAACTGCTTTTCTTCTAGATGCCAGTTAATACCCACCAGGTGTTTGGAGGTTGCTCTTCTGTAATTGATGTAGGAAAATGTAGGAGGAAAAAAACAACATTTCATGAGATTACATCCAATTTTACAGTTTATAACTAATCAATACAGCACAGCAGCATTACATATGATGAACATTTAACAAATGAGGAAACAATTATTTTGTTAGGACAGCAGCCAATTGTTTGTTTGGGCAATAATTACAGTTTAGACAATAAAGGCTTGCACATTCATTCATGTACCGTTACTAAGTTCATAAATGGTATTAATATTAAGACCAAAGCTAACATTTTTTACAAACATTAGTGACTTACAGAAATGGCGAGAAACCTCTTTGGTGTGATAGCCTGAGGAATCAAAATTACATTTTTTATGAAATACACTAAACACTATAGCAACTAAACAAATATGCTGTACACAAACACATCTATAAGCTACTACTGAATCAAAAGGCTTTATTAGTATTATTAAACAAAAACACCCTTCACCATGCACTAGCACAGACACTCCATAAACCTTAATAAACTGTTACATACTGTAACATATGGAGTTACTGTAACAGTGAGTCCAAGCAACTACCTTTGACTTGTTGGGCTTCTTCCTTTTTTCAGGGTTTAGCTCCCGTTTTTGTACCTGACACATTTAGGAATCAAATATTTATTACATCACTCATGTAGCCTTTCATCTGAAAATAAATAAAGCAGTACTTACCAAATAGTAGACCTCAATATCAATCTCAAAATCATTAGAGACATCAGACCTGCACATCAGAAAAAGACTGTTAAATACAGTTAACGTTAGTGTCGTAACACAAAGACTATTCTGATGTGAAGTTACTCACAAAGTGAAGTTGGTAGTGAAAGTCAAAGCGTCTCCACTGAGGGCATTACGTGTGTTTGCTAGAGGAGTCGAAATTATGTTCTCCGCTCCAGCCCGAATCATGACGAAGAAATAATGGCTTCCACATTCTTGCCACACAACAAAAACACTGAGTTAACCAACTGGACACCAACAAACCAATACATGTTCAATCTGCAAAAACACAACAAATAAAACTGTAAAGACAGATGTCTTCCTACCAGGCTTGTTTGCAGCGGAACAGATAAAATCGGCCTTTAGGGGGAGTCGCAGCTCCAGGACTGAGATGGACCCTTTAGAAGCAGGAACACCCATATCCACCCGAGCATTGCAGGCACTTTTCTTCTGTGGACCCTCTGCCTTCAGTTGATCCAGCTCAGCCTTGAGGGCAGCCCTTCTCTCAGCTGAGACCAAACAAAGGGGTGTTTACATCCAAAATATATGCTTGACTTGCATCAATTTAAGTCACTTTGACCCAGAAACACAAACAACAGTGTGATACGAAAGTGAAGAGTCACTCACTGGCAATGAGCAGCAGTCTCTCAGCCTCAGCCTCTACTTGAGATCCTTTCCCATGTTCCTCATCTGTGCAGCAGTTGAGTGCCTGACTGGCCTGATGGATCACAGTCTGCTGCAGGTTCATCTCATTGGTCAACATCTGGGATCAAAGCCAATATTTAGGTGGTGTTATCAACCTCCCAGATTTAACAGCTCCTAAATTTGTTTCATGTGAGTGTACCACCAGATATAAACAGACCTTCATCTTCTGCTTGATGTTGATGTGACTGGGGGTCCCAACTGTCTCGACCCTCTGTGCAATATCCTCTTTTTTCGCCATCACCTGTTTAACATGAGGTCTCTCAGACTCTGCTTTGACTCTGGTGGATCTGTAGGCATCAATGCTGAAATACAACACAACCACTTATTAAAGAGAACCTGTTATAAAGCTTACAGATGAGTATTGGTTGATATTTTTTACATTTAAAGGAACAGATGCTTACCTGTACAGAAGGTTCTGGTTTGACTCCTCAACTACGGCATCAATGCTGTCAGATGATCCGGCTTGTAACATGCGTGCCCTTTGAAACTTGCTGGGCCTGTATGCGGCGTCAGGGGTGGAGCTCTTTTCACAGAACGAGCCGGCAGGGGATGAAGTCTGGACCAAAATAAAGACATTTAATCAGTTAATTCTAGTCCTCAGACTATTTGGTGGGATCATTATTTAGCCACAAATTTAATGAAGGTCCTCATGGCTCACCATGAGTTTCCTCTCAGGGCTCTTGACAACAGCAGCCACCGTCTCAGAAAGTGGAGCAAGGAGAGACATGGAGGAGATGTTCAGAGCATCTTCTTCATCATCCTCATCACTGTTCTCCTCACTCTGCTCAAGAACTCCGTCGAAGAGCTCATTTATCACCTCAGAGTTAACAGAGCCATCCACGTTCATCTCAATCTCATGCACTTCTTCATCCAATTCTGCATGACAAAAAAAAGCTTATCAGTAACTTGCTGGTTTAAGTAAAAACCAAACATTCATCATTTAAACAAGTGTCTTTATAAGTGAAGCCTACTTAGCCCTCTGTCACTATAAAGTGATAAACACAAAGCATTTAATGTCAAAGCTAATAGTATCTTAAACTGAGAAAATGACAGCCAAACCTTTATATTCTGGGCTTACCCTTCACTTCCTCTCTTACTTCAGGCACCTCAACTGTTAGTTCTTGCTTTACTGGACTGGGAAGAGCTTTCTCAGTGTCTAAGGGAGGACATAATCTCTTTAACTACTCATTTTCAGATTGCATTACCCATTAGTGTCATGGTAAACATCAGAATGACAGTCTGATGAAAACCCAGAGACGTCAAGACACATAATTAAATGAACAATAAAAGAGTAAAGCGGACCAGACGCTTTAGAACACAGTGTTAATTTATATTACTAGGTTTACATAATGAATTACCTTTTCCACTAGATTTGGAAGGGCTATGGAGTTTTTCAAGGACTGGCGCTGAAAGCTTATTGTCATGCAGTGGTGCAGACATTTCACTTTGTACAGATGGTTCTGCTTCCTGAGGATTGGAAATGGAAGGTAATGTTAAGTTCTTTGGCGTCCAATTGTATTTTTTTTTATTACATTTTGTTAAATTTACATTAGTCCAATTTGCATGTAATTTACATCCCTGCCAAACATTTAAACAGACTCCTCACACAAGTGTTATTTGATTCCCATATGAGTGTTAATGTTAGTAATTATAAAACATCATATTGATAATTATTGTGGACTATAATTTCCATAATTTTGCTTGCAGTGTTAAGTCTGTGTGCAGTAACCGCTAACCTTGGTTTCAGGGTCATTCTGAACGTCACAGAGATCCTCTTTGCTTCTCCACATTTTGCCTTTTTGAAATCGATTACGAACTTGTGCCAATTCTACCTCTCGCTCCTACGTAAATAAATATGTATTTGCGTCAGTGATTCATGTACAGCTGAATTATCGTTCACTTATTAAATACAAAAACATTTAAGACTACATGCCATTTTCTGCTTCTGAGTGAGCAAGGCTGTGCTGGAGGTGGTCTGGACACCCCCGAGCCTCTCCTGGAGGAGCCTGGACTTAGGCGTGGCAGAGGGAGTGGCTACAGCAGAGGGAGTGGCTGCAGGTGTGTGAATCTGACCTCCTAATATGGAGGGAGAACTCTGATTACGTTCCTGGCACCTTTCCCCAAAACGCTCCAAAAATGACTTGACACCTCCTGAAGGTCAATGCAAACAAATGTAAGTATGTGCACTTCTCTACATAAACATTAATAAGCTAAAAAAAGAAACTCCACTGACCAGAAGCTCCAGCTGTGCCTCTGTGCTGGGATGGTGTTGAATCTTTTGTAAATCTCTCACGACTTTGAGGGACTACAGCAGGACCAGCGTCAGAAGATGAGGATTTTGGTGTCAAAATTGGTTTTAAAGGACTTGAATTAGGTGCTGATCCTGAATTCAACTTGTTTGATGGGTTCCGATTCTTTAAGGGGCTCTGAAGACTAGAAGCAGTTGCTGTCAAAGATTTGAGTGGACTAGAGGGCTGAGTAGAAGAACAAATCTTCAGTGGGCTGGAAACAGGGGATGGAACTGCTTGAGTCACTCTGGGCTGAGGCAACTCGGTCTTCTGAGGACTAGGGGGAACAACTCTGGTTGACTTAACTGGAGAATTAACTGGTGGCTTAAAAAAAACATATTACATTAATTTTAAACTTTATTCTCTGTAAAATAACCAAAGTCTCAACTCTTTCCACCATCAAGAGACATTTGATCATTGTACAATTCACTCTTACGTAGAGTAGAAAACTTGGAGTAGAACTTGTTGTTTCATTTGACTTACCTGCTGACCGCTGTCAATTGATTTTTGAGGTTTTGTGGCTGTCTGGGCTTGTGCAGCACTTGGCTTTGCACTAATGTTTGTTTCTGCAGAGACTGAGGACCGTATGCAGGTTGTGCCAGGCTGCACTTGTGTATTGTCCCAATGAGGGTGCCCAAGATCATCTTCCCAGGAGCTAATTGTTGCAGCGAGGTTTGCAAGTCTACCTTTCCTTCCAACCGGGTGCTCAGAGTTTGCAGAAACAGGAGCAGGGAGCGGATCTACTTTCTGGGACTGAAGAGGAGATATAACCTCACTCTCTGGAACTGTGTCAGTGATCCCTGAAACAGAATTTGACTTTAATATGCAGGTAGACACTTTTGCACCACATAAAAATGTTTACCTTATTAAATGTTAAAATAAACACAACACATGCAATATTCCTAAAGCCCAATCTGACCATTTTTATATAATTTATACAAAAAAACTGTATAAACCGCCTGTCATATGTAGTTGTCTACCCTTTAGTCTCAGCCTCAGGCGACACAATTGGCTTGTTTACTGTTAGATAAATACGGCACACAAAAAGTACCAGATCTTCTGCCACAGTTTACATGACTTACCGTTATTCTCCCAGTACTGCCTCTGCTCAGCCAGTCTCTGTAGACGAGATTTCATGCTGGAAGGAACTGGAGCTGTTGTGTCTCTCTGAATCTCTCTGGCTCCATCTAGTGCAGAGTGCTTCATCCCAGTATCTGCACTCTTTACAGGAGATTGTGAAGTGTACCCCATCACCTTTTCAGTTTCTGCAGGTGGGCAAGTGGGGCTCACTTCTTGTTCTGGGATACAACAAGTAGCCCTTTGCTCCACTGGCAGAGGGCGAACGCTGCTTGGTGCTACAGGTTGCTTATTGTCTGTCATGGTCTCAGAGGCTGTTAAAAGTGGGACAGTTGGTCGTTTGTTTTCTTCCCCAGTAGCGAGTTTATTCTCATCTGAACAGCGACGCTTTGATGGGGATGGCTTAGAGGAGGGAATGGCTGTTTCAAAACAAAGCAAATTTTAAGGTTATACAACTAAGAAAAAAAACTATGTGCTCTGTTAATATCAGAATGCAATATATTAAAATTCCAAGGAATTAAAATATATAATATAAATATATAAAATATGTAACCTTTTTCAATAATAGGCTCACTAATGATACTGTTTGTATCTGCAAGTGGCTCCCTCGTCCTCTTAGCCATTGGGCGGTTGGCCGCTGTGGGTCTATCTGCCATCTTTCTTTGGAGGTTCTCTCTACGAGCACGCGTCCGCTCTAACAGTTTCTAAGTGAGCACAAATGATAAATTAATTATTGCATTTTTGTTGTCTGTGTGACAGTGCTGTAATGATATCTGTGAATTTCACTTATATATACACATAACAATGCAATGGTAAAAGGCAGGAGTCAGGACATAATAGGTGAGGCTCAAACAGCATTCAAGTATCAAAGGTCCAAGTTTCAGTTCCTTTTTTATTGCATGGGCCCCATTTATCTTCACCGCTTTTCTTTTAAGTGTGAACTAGTCAGTAGTTTAATACAACAGCTCTCACAGACATGATTAACTGCCCTTCTTCCTAACAAGACCAAACACATTCCTGGTGTGTTGCGGTTAGTTGGCTGCCTCCCAGGAAAGGGGTGGAAAATTCAGTTGGTGAGGATTTCATGTTCATGGAATTTGTCATGTGATCCCCAAAATAAATTCTATTGGCTATAGTCAAACCAAGCTTCCTGTACTCCATCTACCACAAATCATGAGCCCTGACAGCTATTTTAGTATATATCCAATCCTTATATATATAAATCCTATCTGCAGCCAGAAATAACCAATAGGCTGTTTAATAATAGAAATAGCCAATAGGCATCACTGACATTTACAGACAACATCAGGTCTGTAGACGCAGATTTAGCCTAAATAAAAGAAATCAAAACAACAGCCAGTGAACGACCACATTTAAAGTCACACACAAAGCCCAAGTGACATTTTCAATCATTTGCTACAGCAATTTGATCGATAAAGCAAACAATATGTCAAAGGTCTGCAACAAATATGCTAATCTCAACGTTTCATTTTGTGACTTACAAGAACGTCAAAGTCGGACTTGTGTCAAAGCTGGCCAATTTCTCATCTTACAGCCCTAATAAGATGTCATGATGATACTTACCTCGGTAAACGGATCCATCGCTGTATTGTACCGGATCGACCTAAATAAAAGCAGGATCCTTAAACTCTTCGTCTGTTTCTGACTGGTGAGCGCAAACGTGTCACCGCTCCTCTCACGCCGCGCACGCGCACGCGCCTCTCAACCGCTCGAGCATTTTGAATTTAGCGCTCGCTCACTTCGCCAACGGCTGCAGGCACGTCACTCAACACAAACGGAACCAATGAAAGTCCAGTCCGGTGTTCCGGCCACGCCCACTCACTCCACTGACACAACACGAGTCCTTCAGTCAGTTTTGATTTTAAGTTCTCGGCTCCAATCTATCAGTTTGTCTGAAGTTTGTCTGAAAACTTTTGTCTGAATAGGTAGCATTCATTTATTGATTTCACTGTTAAATAACAATAATAAAATGTTTAATTAAACAAATGTTATCTGTAAAGTATGCTATTATTATTATTAATTTCATATTAAAATGTATATTGACACAACCTTTGTCAAGGTTTAGTGATTCCAAAGATCGTGAAACGAACTCAGTAGCCACAGCCATTTAGTCCCGTTTTGTCACTTTCATAGGTATGGATGTACCTCCACACACAAGCCAATCCAGCAGATGGCACCACAGATAAAGACACACAAGCCCAGACCTGCAATTGTACAACCATGAATTGTACAACCATCTTGTCCTGTTTCACTGATAAGTCATACTTTTAAGTATTATACATTGTGTGATTGCTTCATTACACAGTGTGTTAAATGGTATACAAGCAGGTGCAGCAACTGAAATTCATTTTCTGCTTTAAAATTGAAACAGTTCAGTCATCTTCCATCTGGACTATCGCTCTTCACACTATAAATGTCACATTAGATGAGCCGTTTCTCTAATGTACATGAGTCATGAGTGACCAGTCATGGCTTCACTTTAGAAGTCCTGGTGTGGAGAATCACATTGAATCAAATGAGTCACTGTTTATCTTTAAATGACTATTTAAATCTCTACCTACTGCTCTGTTCTTTCTGTGAAAAGACACATTTAGGACTTTCAGTTATATTTTGCCCTTATTCCTGAGCAAAACATTTGTACCTTTTTACCAAATCATTCTTACATTATCTTCCATATTTGGGATGTTATCTTAAAGGTGGTCATAAAAATCAGTCACCGCAGTGACTCATCCACTAAGAACAGTAAATAGCTCACATGTTACAGGAAACAGTGAAAAAAGGCCAGAGTCAATTTCAATTCATTCATTCATTTATTTATCTTAAAACCAAGATGGGGGTATTTTCAAAATGGGCACAATAACAAAAAAAATCTGAGCTGACCAGTCTCCCGCCTCTCACTTCCTTCAGTGTGTCTGTGGGCTGAACAGTAGAGTGATAAAGTGTACACATGTCATGTGTGGGTGTCAACAGCCAAGCCAACAGTAAAGCTTTTTTACTGATCAGCCAGCAAAGAGCAGCTATAGAAAGTGAGTACCAAAGACAAGCCAAATATCCTCCTGTTCCAAACACTGTATGTGTTGTATTTGAATATGGATGTACTGTAGGACGGTCCTAAGGGTGAGGGCTCTTCTAAGCTGGACTGAATATTGCACTCCCCAGAGATTAAGAAAATGAGAGAAAATAGCATGGCTCCATGTAAAGAAAAAGTGTCTAATTCAACCCACACCCTTGACAAGACACACTAATTATAGTGAATAAATACAGCTGACATTTAAAACCTAGGCTAACCCTAAATTAAAAGTGATTTCAGTGGGGCAATTGCTGCATCGGTAAGGAACTTCTTAAAAACTCTGTTTTGTGCAAAAATATCATATGCCTACTTTAGAGTCGTTTCTGTAACAAAATTGGCTATAGGCTGAGTAAAGTTCAACAAAAAATAAACATGCCCGTTAGTAAAATTCATAATAAAAATCAACAATGATATCATTTTAAAACTGTAAATATTTCAACATGGTTTAAAGCACTCATTCTAAATTAACAAAATAAAAATGTAATCCCATGATAGAAAATTTGGGAGATCTCAGGGAAATTGTGTATATTCTTGCCCATGACTGATTACACTGGTTTACCAACCAGGTTGTGGGCTTATCTGTGTGCTTTGACCCTTCTCTTTGACACTGCTGGTGAATCCAAAGATTTCAGCTTTCATTCATTACATACTCTGTGATCAATTAGCCATGTCTGATTGTATAATATCACCACAATTGTAACCCACATCTTTTTGCCCCTCTTTACTCTGGTTAAATTTCCCTCTATAGTTTTGTATGAGTGACAGAATGACGCACTACTGAACACAGCAGTTGTGACCGTTGGCATCCTTGAACCGCAGACGCATCTTAGGTCTGTATTTTTCGAGGTAAAGAAGTTGTTTGGAGTTGAAGGCTCCACGTCTCTTCCTAAAAAAAGTAAATGATTTGAGTGTTAATATAGAATTTGACAGAAATTGGATTCATAAAAAAGTATGAACCTCACAGGCTACTTACTGTCTTATAAACTGCACTGCGTCTTCATATTTCATGCCACACTCAATTAAGGCTAAGGCAACCAGCACAGGTGCTCTGTGAAGACGAGACAAAATTTCAATACAAAGTTTCACTTCATCACATTCACTTTTTAGTTCTTTTAGTTCTTGTAGTTCTTTACACCCCCCGAACAACATCCCCAAACAAACAACAACAAAAACCTCCATCTAACAGCACAACCACAAGCTCATTTTAAATGGTCCATATTGGTTATATCATACCAACATTTGCATTCTGAAGGTGAGACTGGTTGCTAGTGTGGGTATGACTGTGGGTTTATATAAAGGTGAGAGATCTTAAGTGATAAATATGCTAAATATAAGTTAATAAATCCTGGAGGAGCATTTGAGAAGACAAACATGTCTCCTATGCACTTAAAGATTTATGCAAAGAATGGATCCAGCATGCTGTCTGCATGTGCCTAAGGATTGTTACTGGATTTCTGTCAGTGTAATAAGGTAAGGTGAGCATGTTGCATTGCTAATTGTCAGCTAGCTGAACTCTTGGATTTAAAAAAATCTATAGATGTACAGAGATACATAGAGGACTGACCGTCCCAACCCCGCGACACAGTGAACAGCGATGCAGCATCCCGGCTGCTCTCGGAACTTAGTCTTCAACAAGTCTAACCAATCATCTACAATCTCGGTGGGGGGTGGAGCTCCATCAACAAAAGGCCAGTCCTGCAAATATAAAAAAGAAGAACCATCCATTTAGATCTTGTGCAAATGTTTGAATGCCTTTATGCATTTTAGAGTATTATATCCCAACTGTGGAACATTTGAAAGTAAGGAACAGCTGAGGAACTTGTTGAACCTTTGGGCAGATGAGGGATGTTTCATATTAGGCCTCCATGTTAGCGTAACAGACAATAAGCCCCACAGGCAAGTTCTGAAGAGCAAAGCATTGTGGTAGAGCAGAAAGTTCTCATGAACTGTTTTTGGGCAGCGGGCCACACAGATCTGGCCTCCCCCAGTTAAAACCACACAACTAGTGAGAGAGTACTGAAGAGAAGATGGGAGATACACAAACACAAAGGAGAAGACAGACCTGGGAGATTATGAGATAATGCGAGGCTGAAAGGGGAGAGGAGTAAGGCAGTGAGACAGGGAGGAGGCAGCTATAGAGGTACCAGGGGCAGAAGGTATCGTGTTCACTGAAATGAGGTGCAAGTATAATGTTATCCTAAAGGAACAGCATGGGTTTCCAGTAAATCCATTTGAATGACTAAACACAGCACTAAATTAATTATCAACATTTATGTAGTTACCCGAACCCTCTTTAATTATTCAAAGGCCTGTGTTTGTAAGAAGATTTGTGTTTGGTAATACTTAAGAGTAAGTGTGTATTTGTGTGATAAAGATGCATAATGAAAATCGTCTGGCTCTACGTCTGTGCAGCTGTCTGGGTTAACACACTCCCGCTGACCTGTAGACAGCTTCAGCTCACAGCCGGCTTGAACAGGTTTTCTCTCTCTAACTGCACTTCCCATACACAGAAATCTTTCTTTTCAAACCTTCTTTCTTCATGCACTTGTCATATGCAACCTCCTTCAACTCCTTTCTTTTTCTCTTAGCAGCACTACCGTACACCGAATAACAAGGAGATTTTCCAAGTATTGAGTTACAGCTACAAGTAGGTAGATGTCCACAGGCATATATCCTGCATGTCGATTTTCACCACCCTATGGTAACTGTAGATCATGAACTACTTTCTCTTTAAGGAAGTAAGGATATTGTTCCCCTTCTAACACCTTTCCTTCCTTATAATTTCCAAATAATTCTCTGCGGGTCATGGAAAATTATAAAATACATTACATAAAGGGAACAAAGAGCTGACATTTCCTCTTTTTCATCAGGAAAAAACAATGTCACACAAAAATACAGTGCAGACAAAGCAAGTTATTATGGTTTTTACATCTGTAGCTGTCTAAATATCTCTTGTATACCGACCTAGCTCAATGCTACAGGTGATCAGAGATGGTAAATAAACTGTATCTGGGCTAACCGGGCTTTTCCAGCTAAGTCAGGACAAGATAATGTCAAGGGTAAATAAAGACTCTACATGCAAAGTAAGTTCCCTAGGAAAAAGATGCGTCTCTCTCACACCCTGATACAGCCCTTGCTGGTGATATCAGTATGGCTCTTTGTGAAACGACCTACGTGACCAGAAGGACAAACTCCATGTTGTCTCTCATGCATTCACTCAGAAGAGATCATTGTAACAAAGGCAGAACAGCCTTTGTTAAAAAGATCAGTAATACTGAGTTACCAAATAAGACTAATTAATGACAAGAGAAATTAGCTCACAATGGTCTGATTTTGGTGACTTTAAGGAGCGATTGTCATGACCAATAACAAAATTCCACACTGCTATTACTACAAGTGGGAAAGTACAGCACAATATGACTAAACACCAATTTTCCCTGTGGGAGTGGCTGTGCACGGTAAGTTATTTGCATTAAGTTACTTACTTTTGTCTAAGAGATATCTGTCTTTCCAAGTAGATTGGATTTAAAGTTAGGCTTATAATGGCTGAAAAACGTGCTTAGCACAGCACTCCGTTTGAAAGAATTTTACAATCAAATCACTACAAAGCAAAAAGGCAGTGCTTTTACAATCTTTTAAATACTTTTCTTCTCAAATGTACAGTGACACCTACAGGGTAATACAAGGTCAGTTGTGGCAGTGTAAGGGGCATGACAGCACTCACCAGGACCTGAATGCCCTCCTTCTCGACTGGTGCCTTGTCATAGGTGGCTTCACATACTCTAACCAGTGTGTTGACCTCAAAGCTCTTCAGCTCCTGACAAAGAAATGGGAAAGATGTGTGAGAAGAGATATTTGGGCTTTTCTGTTACTAACAAGCTCACAAAAACAAACACACCTGAGAAGGCTCACTCTTACCTCAGTGAACTTGTTGAGAGTGGAGTTGGTGGGGTTGTGTGTGATGAGAAATCTCATGCACCCGTAGGAAATCTCGACTGCGGCAGGGCGGTTCATGTTGGCAAGACGTCTTTAAAACAATTACAATGAAGTTCTTATGATTCCTGTTTTTTTTAAACTTTGGCTCAGATGTCAGCAGTATAATATAATAAATAGACACAATTGGGTGTAATGGGGGGTGGACACTACGCTACTAGTACAAACAAAAAGGAGGGTGATCTAGTCCACAGTGTTCAAAGGATGTATAAAAATGGATGAGCTGAAAGGAAAACTAAGGAAAAAAATGGGAGACTATCCTTCAGTTGTCCAATTGAAACAATTGAGATTACCCCATTCAGGAGAAGAGTTTCTGATTGGCTACAGGAAGAAAAAACTGTTTTGGCAGTTGTGCTTCAATTTGCTGAGGTGACTACGTGTGATCCCAACAATGATATAGGAGAAACAGACAGGGCCCAGGATGGTGGCTGTCAAGGGGGCTTCTGGGTAGCGTAGTCCCACAGGTGGCTAACAATTCACTTGTCCACAAAGGTGAGGTGCTGAGCCTGGCAGAACTCTCCGTAGATGGTCACAAACGCCATATATGTGTGATCCAAATCAACACAGAAACACTGAAAGTAAGAAAAATAAAGTGAGAACAGGACATCAAGACCTTCAATAGAACAGGACAAGAACATTCCAATTAAACTCTTTATGTCCTCTGAATCTTTAAAAACATCACATTTTGAACACAACAGATGTACTACATTAGAATACTGTGAACCAGACAGTGTGACTCATGCTACTGACAAAGGCAGTTTGAAACAGGCAGGTGATTACAGCAGGACTAGGACATCAAGACTCCTACACCCTGAAGTGTCAATGTTCTGTGTCATGCAGATGTAAGGTTTGCCGTAAATGCCGTCCTTCTGCATCAAGAACAGTGCATGGGAGTCAGACAGACTAAAGAGACATTAAACAACAATACTGGCTTGTTCCTGAATTTCTGAAAACTCAAAGACAGACACAAAGATTGCAGTCAGGCAGGGCATCAAACAGCTTCAACTGTTTCACAGTCCCACACTTCTCTCAACACACCACCTCCATCCCCCATGCACAGATTACTAAAGGACACTCAAAAGTAACCAAGTCTTCCTGTTCTATAACAGACTGAATAACCACAAGAACCACAAAACAGGACACACAATGAAAGCCTTCAGGATGCAATATTGTGACATTTTAAATGAAGATTAAAAAACATCAGAGGACTTGGACTGTCAACAAGTTGCAATTCTCTGAAGAAAAGAGACAGTCTTGAACCCAAGATACAACAGATGCAGCTGAACACTTGGCAACAAAAAAAGAAATGGCCACTTCAAAGAAAAAGGAAAGACAAGGTTTATAATTATCCTATCAAAAGAGGACCAAAGTTAAAAGCTTGGTCAGGACTGGTACAACAGGAGCAAAGTTTCTCCAGGGGCCAGATGGTACAACAATGGTTCAGAAAGGAACCTGAGCTACTCTAAGAACTACTACCACATTAAGACAAATGGACGAGACAATGACACTTCTTACACTTGGTATTAACAGCCATTTAGGTGATCTGGAATTGGCTTGTATTATATCTGGTACGATCACTGGAGATCAGATTCTGTCAAGCTCAATTAGATTTCCATGAAGTCAGCAGTGGAAGATGCAGCTGTTTAAAATTATGCTCCTCAGCAGGGCCTGTTTCCTCCTGCTCTACTTTTACCAGAAACTCATGCAAATCGCACATTTGCAAGCCACTCCTGTAACTGCTACTACCAGAACAGATGGGGAAGAGTGCAAAGAAAGACAGTGAAACATGAAGAGATATAGAATAAACAAATGCAGGCAGATGGGCAAGGAATGATACACCGAGTAATTGTATTCCGGTTGCGATCTTTTCTCAAGACAATTGTAGCACTTTGCAGTCACGCCTCAAGTTTTAAACTAGGCCAGAACTAGAATGGTCTGGTGAGAAATTCAGTTTCTCTTTAACACCAGAGGCAAGCCCCTGTGAAGCTTCTGCTGTGTCACACGTACACCCTGTTCAGTTTCCCTGCTGGTTATACAAACATTCACACATAAGCTGCCCTGTGCTTGAACGAACAGACAACAGAAAGAGGGCTGGAAAAAGAAAGACTTCTCAGAAATCACAGTTTTATGTTGCTCGCCGTTTTGTGAAATACTGGTACTTCTAGAAAAGAGGTCACTGGGTACAGAGTTCTGTCTGTCTGTCCTTTTGCGTATTTTCATGCCTTCCACAGCTTTCATACCCGACCCCTCAACTCTGTGCAGCTGGAAAAGTTTGAAAGACCATAGAGTTGCTTGTCACAAACTATGAGTGTGGTGTACATGGTGATAATGAGCATGCTATCTCGAACACAGCAGCCCAAACAGGTGATAGACTGACATAGACTCTCTGCTTTTACGTAGCATGATTGAGCGCATCCCACACTGTAACAACAGGGCGAGAATCTTGACATTTATCTGGATGAATTATGTTGAGTCAATTCTCAGGATTTCACACTTAGGGCCAAGGCATTTGCAGGCAGATAACTGTGGCTAGCAGAATTCACTGTTGTTACATAAACAGTAAGGTAATAGGAGCCTGATGAGTGTATATGTAAATATAACTACACCTAATTGTTTGTGCATTTCCAAACGGGTTAGATATACATCAACAAAACCAGTTATATGTACCACAGCAGAATCTGAGAACATGCTAAACCAGCCAACATCATCTAAACACTCCTCAGCCAGTAAAACAGACCATAAGGCTTTTGAATGGCTATTATGCCGAAAGGAAAGCGTCCCCCTGATCCCTCTCAGATCCTTCTGATTTGAGCAACAAATCCGGTTGAGACACGGGTTCTGTATCTTCATACACCAGAATAAACCCAGTTACAAACCCACAGTAGATATGGGCCAAAGGGTCTGTGTGTACGTGTATCAACATACACAGAGATGTAGGCCAAGATTAAAGTATCACAGTCAGTCAGGAGAAATGAAAGCCATCTGCCAAAAATTGATTGAACATTTACTATGTGACTTAATGCCTCCTAAATAAAATATTTTCCTCACACAATTCTGATAAAAGAGCAAACTGCTTGCAGTTATGAGCTAATTTATGTACTCTCAGAGAAATCTGTTATTCCAATATATAATTTAATACGCTCTTGTTTTTGACCTGTTGTTGTTGAATATTACAACAAAAGCCAAATATCTTGTTTCCCTGCCTTGTCATTGTTCTGTGTAAAATATTCGTTGGTGGTGTAAGCATAACATAATGAAAACAATATGGAAAGATCACAGACTCAGAACATCCACTGTAGTAGCAGCATCAAGCCTCATTCTTCTTCTTTCTTTAACTAGTATATTCATGATGCTTTAATAATATATTTATATTATATAAGTCTTGTTTACATCCAAAGGTTTGTGCCTCACACATACAGACAATAGACACTCCCATTTTAGTAAAAACTATAGAGAACCCAAACCGGTCCAAATCAGTACAGGAAAACAATTATAAACAGAGGGAGTCCATGTATCTAAATGTCATTTAGACAACTAAGCCTATCTCTACAGTGTTCATGACCCACTGAGTAGTTGGCTGAGAAACGTGACCTCAGCTGCAAGGCCTTCCTCTTCCCTTCACAGCTGTTGGGGAGTGACTGTGAGATCACAGGCCTTGAGCTGAAGGAAGGAGAGAGTGATGCAGAGAGAATCAAAGATAAAAACCCAACCAGCTTATGCCCTGCACTGAGCTATACTGAGCTATACCAATCTCCCCCCCCCCAAACACACACACACACACACACACACACACACTTCTTTTCTGTGAGTGTTCAACACAACATTACCATAACTTGCAAACTGTGTACTCCACCCTGCTAAGAGCAAATACTCTGCCATGCATTGACAACTCAAAGACAAACTACACCAACATCACTGACGCAAATGCTCAGAAAGCATGTATGCACATATACAACAAAAACATTCTTCAGGTGAAGGTTGCATTGTTTCCCCAGAGACCGTTGTGGCCTCAGCCGCAGCTTCAGCCCAGCTCAACAGCAGGGGAAGCATGTGCATACTGATAGTCTGTAAAACAAGTGTGTGAAAGTGTGTTTATTGTAAACCAAATGCACACTTGCCACTTTTTAACCACAATGTGCACAGGCATTACACTACACATTTTGCAGCCTCTAACAAGCAGTTACAGGCAATGCATATAGCAGACCCTTGCTCAGGTCTTCCTGACCTGTTGCCATGACAATGTACTATACCTCCAGGTTATGTTGTACTGCCTTGACGAAACCCTGACAAGAAGCACCTGAATGCTTCATCCTGATAAGAGAGGTTATGTTTAAAAAAAACAGCTGACAAGTGGGGGTTGTGAGGCCAATAAGCAAAGACCAAAAGCTTTCTCTCTAGAAAGGCTCATTTAAAAAGAAGCATTCTTACCTTTTTCTGGTCTAAAGAAACAACTCTACAAAAAACAACTTTAGTACAACAAAAGGTTCTACTGATCAAACCTTTTCAAAGGTTCTTTATAGAACCAAACAACCAAAACAAACCATACAGCCCATTTTTCTGTGTGATTGTGACGCACCTTTCTGTTGAGTGTATGCAGAGTCACACAGGTTTCCACAGGCCATGCCACACACATATAACCTGACAACAACAGCTGCTGAGAGTTTTACCTAACATGGTATAGAGTATAAGAGGTAAAAGCAGGTTGGATCAAGTTGCCCCATCATAAGGCATACCTGGGAAAAGAGGAACACATTCTTTCACCAATCACCACAATTAGCAACAACTTGTGCTGCATTCCAATACCCTACAAATGAAAAAGGTGGGTCTATTGACATTTATGAGATCAGAGAAAGAGGCTCGGCTGTTTCTTTAAACAGTAAAACTTTTTTTGGTAAACATCTAACAAAGAATTGAATACATACTATATTACACCCCAACATCACCTAAAGAGGAAGTCGTGTTACAGATAAACAAAAAGAATTGACAGAGTAACACTTACACAAAAGATGAACCTTGCTCTTTTTGCGTGCTATAGCAGAGACACCCAAGAGTGTGAATTCTTCAAATAAATAAACACTGGAGAACCTACTAGTGCCATTCTCAGACAAGTAGAGGAAATAAATGGACTGCTTTCAAACAGGACAACACAGTGAAAGACCACATGCTCCATCTCACCAGGTGTTTTTCTGGTTGCTAATAGGCTCTTCAAGCATAATTAGCATGTCTTCACCACACCGTGTGGAAAGTAACAGAACAGACAACAACAGAGCCACACCACAGGGTCATCAGGTTTAAGTAGCTATTTGGCTGTTTAAATAGCCCTATAAATTTAGGATGTGGACAAATTTTCTTACAAAAAGGCCAGAAATAAAATCTGTGTAAAGCAGATAGTTGCCTATAAATACACCTGAGGTATATGCTGAATACCACACACATTCTTGAGGCCTGACTGTCTGCATTCCTCAACAGTCTCTCAGCAGAGCACTGAAGAAGGGAAGACTATTCCCTTGCCATTCAATCACCATTCATAAAAGCTTTGCATTCATGCACCATATGATTATGTCAGTGGTGACGTTCGGCCAGCCCACGTTAACTCCCTTTACTAAGAACTGCTTTTTATCATGCATTTACTTGACAACTGAGAAAAGCCTGATAAACTGTTTAAAGGCAATAGCGAAACACAAAACAATGCAAAGCTCCCAAAAAGGGTTAAAGTTACCAACTGACACAGTCTTTTTCTAGAAAAAAAAAACTGCAAGGAAGGCTTGTTTCTAAAGGAAGTACTCAGTGCAGCAACCCAGAAAATATAATTAAATCTGTACAGAACTACAGTTTCTTTTATGGAAACTGTATGAAAGCAACACTTGTTGCTGTAGTTGTGCTGATGCTGTGCTTGCGCATTGCTCGCACACAAGTGGAACAGGCATTACTAGCATAATTCATATTGGACACTGAAAACATGTTTGTGCATGGTGGTTTGATACAGACAACCAAATTTAAGGCTACACAATATGTTAAAAGTTAGTATGCTAAGTATTTGTCTGGTCTACATTTATCAGGCGAAGCTTTTGCTTTGCGCTTCAAAGAAAAGTCTAGTTTTGTGGAATCTCTTCAAAACACTGCCTCTAAATGTATAATAACGTTAAAGAGAGCAATTGCTTTCCCAACAATATTTTGAGGCATCTGTCTGACACACCACAAACAAAAAATAAGTGACAGCTTTTACAGGTCTGTAATAAATCATTTAAAAATGCCACAAAATTAACCACAACATTTGTTTCTGTGCATAAATTTGTATTTGTATCAAAGGTCCATGACTGGACATACACCCTTGGATTTTGCCAAATACATCCTCATTAACTGAAAATATATAGTTTAAATAAAAAAAATACTGAAATTGTTCATTTCACAATCTATTAAAAAAACACTGCATTGTTTATGACTGCAACAAAGCTTTCTAATGAGCCGTAATATTCAGGCACAAATCTAATAATTTTTTAGGTCAGCTTCCTGTTCCAGACACACGCTGAGGCAGGGATCTATTCATTTTATGCTGATAGCAGGTGCTCTGAGTCTGAAACCATACATTTAAAAAAATTGTGTGCTGCTCCCAAACCCAGGGGCTTAGTGCTGTGCTAATCTTACTCTACAGACAAGGCAATAAGACAGAGCCAGAAACCATCATCATTTTTCAGTTGTGCTTTGCCATGGTCACAATGTTCCTCATAAACAGGAATCCATTTTAGATGGAACTGAATTTAATAAGGCTATATGGTTACATGCACCTGTTCCTTTTATCTTCAGTATGATGTCAAACAATTGCATAATAAAAATTATCTTAAAAACAGAGTAAAATTAATACCATGTTCAAAGGCACTATGCAAAGCCTTACCTTTAGATTTTTCCAGCAGTTTTAAAAGCTAGCCATCAATTCACAAATGTCAAATGCAGTTCTTCATTATTTATTCTCATATATTATATAAGACATAATAATATATCTAATATATTATTAAAGGAAAACCAGGTTGTCTGTTAAAAACAGTATCTTGTGCAAAGAACCCTCATAACAACCACATCTGTGTGCTAAAGAAGGAAGACAAGTTGTAGCTCTGTGGAAATTCTGCTAAGAGGGTGGAGACTCTTGTAAATGCTGCCACTAACTTGCCCACTTCCTGTCAAGTTGAGGCTTACAGCATTGTGACTGTAAATCTAATAATGTGACTCAAACAAATGAGGCACAAAGTTAGTGTCATTTAATCCAAACATCTTCAAAATCGCTTGTCTTCTGACAAGCCACATCATGCCACTTCTATCAAAGCCAAGCTTAGTGAGCAGACGTCTGGTCACAATGACACTACAATGAGCACCAAGCTTATTGTCATCTGGGGCTAATGCCTGTCCTGCTGGGCTTGTGATGCTGGCTCTAAGGGTAGAACAGCTACTTCAATATTTCAGCAGACAAGCTGAAGTGACAGTAGGAGGAACTGGAGTCATGCTGTTGCCAGTTGTGTAGATGTTTTAGAGAGCCTGCTGTGAGGCAAGACTCATCCATGTTTGTTAACAAGCTGTGAACAACTGCTACCAGTGACATTTAACATACAGGCAGCAAGAGGGCTACTAAAAGATCTCATTCATTGTGGTTACAAACATGGTCTAAAATGAGTAAAGAAAACACCAATTTTGCTGACACAGGCCCACAATCTACCAGTGTTTTATATTTTATTTTAGTTCTAAATGGAAAGGCCTTTGTGGACGTCTGTTACTGCAAAAACTCACTACTACTAGGAAAGCGCCATACAAAAGGTCCTGGCATTACCTCCTATCTAATGACAGTAGCAGCAAAGTACTAAAGGCCAGAGTTAGAAAAAAGATAACATATTTATAACAGGACAAGAAGGTGTTGACCTACATAGCACATTAACAACTCTGAAAATCACCTCATCAGTAAAACCTTTTACTAAAATCAGCAAATGGGGTTAAACTAAGTACCTCAATCTTAAAGTTAAATACCTCGGCTTTAACACATTCATTTAGAAACGCTTTAACATGTTACTTAATTACAGCATGAATTCATGGATGCCTCTTCTGAAGACATGAACACTGATCAACACTTTCCTCAAATACAGAAGCATGAGGTACATGTAGAGCATGAAGCCAGGTGACTCACCAAACACCACGCATGGCACCAGAATACAAATTCTTGGGATCTGACATATCACTATTGAACAGATTTCCCGTTAAGCACTCGGCATTCCTGAACGGCCTATTTCAGATTCTCCCCATGTGTCATCTTACCAGTTCTTTTAACGCTGATAGTCAACAATCTTCTATCTGTTCCCCACTCGTTTACTACGCAGTTCGGGTCACCAGTTTACAGTTTAACCATGTGCCGGATACGGAAAATGATCAATGTCATGGGCTGCTCATACTTCATAGGGGTTACCATATGTCACACTCACAAGTACAATAAAACACATACTGTGCCGAAATGTGTACCAAAGGAATCTACTATTCATGACTGGACTCTTCGTACAACCACCGACATACTCAAATCGGGAACCTTCTGTAATACGAAGATATTACAGGCTCAACTCAACCGTTAATAACATTAGCGCAGTAGCTAACAATTCAAGCTCTTAAAATCTTAAACGGTACAAACAAATGTCAAATGACCATTATCTCATCTGTCCATTAACTCTTAATACCCAGAACTATCTATTAAACTAACAGAATAGTTAAAGTCTCCAGGACACGTAAACTGTCAGAGTAACTTCTTGACTCTGGAGATGAGACCGCTAGCGAGTTGCTAGCAGGCGGTCCAGGACAGACTCCACATCCTGCGTTTGTCAATAACAAATGAGCAAATCCCTCTCTGACCTCAATATGAAAACCGTCAAGCAGTTTAAGCAAATTTAAAGGACGTGTAACGAGTTCCCTTTAAAACATACCATGCTAAATGGCTGCCACCCCTCGCGAGCTTCGCTGTCTCCTTCACCGGCTGAAGCGCGAGTTCACGCGGCCACAGTGAAAACGGTAAAACAAGCGCATCGCGCGATCGCTATTAACGTTATTTTGTCACATTAGATCCAGAGGATGAGAGGCAAACAAGCGGTACTTACAATGAACGGGCCAACCATTGAAATCCCTTGGCAATCCCCGGAGAAAGTGGGTTCGTAACCACGTTGCGGGTGAAGTGTGTTTTTCGACCTCTTGCTGAAAACTGAATTGAGTCGAACTGGAGGAGGAGGAGCCATCCGGCAACTGCGTCATCTTTGCGCAAGAGCCGGGTGACGTTTCACGCGTAAGATGGCTTTGTTCCAGTACATTTTTTGAACATTAAATCGAGTTAGATAATACAATGACATTTAACGTCACTGAGCGCTGATCAAGAGATTCATTTATGTATTCAATTATATATTTAATAAATATGTTTTCTTTTGTTTTACTCTAATAAATGTTGCTTTTATACGTTTTATAAATGTTGTTATATATTTATATTAAGCATATGTTTATGCATTTTGCCTTTATAATGCTTAAATGAATGCTTAGAACATACCTAATCGATACCAGGGGTAAGTTAAATAACATACGAACAGGTAGGACACACTGGGAAACAGTTTGAGAATTGATTCTCAGAAGATTTTATTGCGTTTTATAACTACCTAATAATGTCACTTCAATTTGAAAATGAACATAATATAGATAAATAATGGCAATCGTAGCAAATGGAGATCACGGTCGATGCCTAAAAATATTGAACTATTGACAGGAACACGCAAAACTCACGTGATCTTGAACGCAAGCAATATTTAGTTGTAGATGCGCTCCCCCTAGTGTTACTCACGTCACACTATGGATCATGAATTTAACATTCTTTACATAAACGTGGACATTTTAAAAGATCCTTTTTGTTAAGGATGCATACATTTAAGATGACATGAAGTCACATCTGTTGTCAAAGCATATTTCTAGGCCCTGTAATGATTAGGGTCTCACTAAAGCTCTCATTCTACAGTACATTCCTGCCTCAAGTGTCTAAACTGATGTCAGGAAATCAAATGAGACGTGAGCTGGACCAGTATATGTTAGAATTAAGTCCCTTGTTCATTTTAGTTAGAGACAAAACAAAGTTACTCTTTTGATCAAGAAAGTCTTTATTGATGTTGCATCAGTACTGTCAGATACTTGCAAATTTTAACAAGCTGACAAAATATGTTCAATTAAAAGAGTGCATTTAATACCCAAAATGGATTGCATAAAGTGAATGCAATAGCCATATACAAGACACAATGTCCTATAGACTGATAGATACATTACAAATAGAGAACAAACAATGGTAGCATCTTGACTACAATTCTCTTCAATGCTGTTAAATATAAGGTATTTGTATGTTTAGGATTTTGGTGGCTGGACATTCTTGTTGGATTATTACAATTGTATAAATATACCTTCATTAAGTTCATGTGCAAATGGGATTTGTCGTCTCCTTAAATTTGAATGTTAATAAACAAATATCCCTTGGAACAGAATCAAGGCTTTTTTTCCTAGTTTGTTTTTGAGCAACAAAAGGAAGCACCATATTCAAAGCACTTTTAAAAAATTTCAGCACAATGAATCTTTAAAATCTGTAATCCATTGCACAAAACAATGTCCACTTATCGTAGAAAATATCGGTCACAGTGTTAATATACAATAAGGAAGTCATTAATCCCCGCTGCCTAGTGAAAATTGAAATAGGAAAAAACAGTTATCAAAACTTACTACAAAATGCATGTATGTCATATAAATGTGTCTATGAACAAGAGCAAGCTGGGATTACTAAATTTCATTAGTTTGTTTCTTTGTCTTTCTGATATGGATTAAAGAGCAGATTTTCTTCCAGCTAACAGAAACTTTGGCTAACATTGGCTAACATTCTCTAGTGTTCCCCTCAAAGTTTTTTAAGTTCTTGCAATAGTGTTAATGCAATGCCTAAAAACCTGGGAAATGTTTCAGATGTTGCTAGAACTTTTAAAACCAAATTTGTATCTATTAGAGGAGTGTTGTCCATGATGACATACCATGATGTTTACAAATGACAATCACAAATGTATTATTATTTGTAAATATGTGAGCAGTTAGTCTAATAAGACTGTGTTGTTGGTGACAGTGTAAGTTTAAGAAACATTTGTAAATAGGAAATTATGTGTTGTTTTATCATAAAAGCAGGAAAGAGAAAAATATGATAAGAGAATGTAAAATGTTTCGAGTAAACAATGCAACACTTTGTATTTTATGGTAGAGAATTGATTTGTTACAAAATTATAATTGTTTTAATACTCGCAAACCATTAAAGCCTCCTACTCACCACATACTGTAGGCTTTGCATTTATTTGAAATGTGATTTTAATAGTATGAAATTAAGTCACATAAATTGCATATTTGTTATGTTAATATAGTCACTGTCCTAAAGCGGTTCTCTTGAGACCTTCAGGAGCACTACTGATTGTGTCTTATAATCAGCAAGTATTTCTTTAAATCATCAAGTAATGTTTTGAAACTTCTCAAACACACTGTTCTTCACTTAATTGTCACACACATTTATATATTAAAGAGGTTGTTGCTTTAACACAGTAATCAAACATATAACAATATGTAAGCAAACAGACAGTTATTCATCTGTTTTGCAATAAAAAGAAAAACATTAAGGAACTGAGAATTGCTCTTTACATTACTGGTGCATTTACTGAGTAGAAACCATGTTTTAATTCTAAAATATGTAGCACAGATCAAGTAACTTGTGTTATATGAAGGAAAGACAAACAAGATTATATAAATATGACTGCAACCAGGGGAAGACATAACCCCAGAGTCAATGTGATGGAGCTCAATGGGAGTCATAACATTTGGGAAAGTGCAGTCACATGGGTAAGTCTTTAAACGGTTACCTACACATTGCAAATGACTGAATAGCCTGATTCCAATAAACAACTACGACAACATCAATAAAATAACACCATTATATAACAACATCAACAAAAATAATAACAGTTATAATAAAATTATAATATTGGCAGAAAACAACAGCACTTAAGTAAAACAAGGATCAAATCAGATAGTTGAAAGAGAGAGTTGTAACAGAAACACTGCTTTTCTCCATCATCTGTTGTAAACTTTCTCCCATCATCTATGTCGTTCAGTAAGTCTTTCCTGTTATCGTTGCTTTTTTAACAGATGTTACTGTAGGGGCACTTGAGCAATAATTTTTCAGGTAAGATGGACTGTTATGTGGGACACAGCAGGAACCCTGAGAAAGATGAATGGATGTACTCAGTTGAGTAGAGGCCATTTGCCTGGTCAGAGGGCATCTGAACCCAAACCTGGTCATTTTCTTTCAGCTCCAGTACTGCACTACCTGATGCCTGGTCCATATAGCCCTTCTTGTATTCATCATAGGTGTATGTGGCTGGCACATTGTTTTTGTACAGTGCCACCCACAGGCTGGTTCCCTTTACATGTACATGATATGCAAAATAATAGACTCCAGATAGTGGGCTTGTGAAGATGCCAGTGGCGGGGTTGTAAGCATTTTGCCCATTGTACAGAGTCCTATCAAATTTTATTGGCATTCCAGATGGTGGAAATGGTGTAGTTAAAATGGCTGTAAAAGCAGGAGCCACACTGGCAGAAAGCTCAGCCTGACCAAACTGTGGTTTCTCACCATTTGGAATTGATTCACCTCCAATACTTGACCCTTGAACTGCTAACTCTTTTATATCACCATTAGACGGACCAGGGGGCCCAGGAGGCCCAGGTGGGCCCGGAGGGCCCTGCATACCACTAAGTCCAGGAGGTCCAGGTTTTCCTGGAGGTCCTTGTGGACCAGGCATCCCCTTGTCTCCAGGCTTTCCAATTCCTTGTAGCCCTGGTGGACCTTGTTCACCTTTTATCCCTGGAACACCCTGTGGTCCCATATGACCAGTGGGGCCTGGGAGTCCAGGAATTCCTGATGTACCACGTGGGCCAGGTGGTCCTGGGAATCCATTCTCACCTTTTAAACCTGGTCCTCCACCCAAACCAGGATTTCCTGGCAAACCAATGTGACCTGGCTCACCTTTAGGCCCAGGCTTGCCTGTGGGTCCATTGAGGCCAGGAGGGCCCTTATCTCCTGTGAGACCAGGTTTTCCTGCTAACCCACTGGGACCCTGATCTCCTCTAAGTCCTGGCAAGCCTGGTGGCCCTTGAGGGCCAACATCTCCCTTTAGACCAGGCATGCCATGTTTTCCTGGAAGACCCATAGGGCCATGTGGACCTGGAGGCCCTGGTTGTCCAGCTGGCCCCAAATCTCCTGGCAGGCCATCTATCCCAGGTTCTCCTTTGCCACCAGGTGCTCCTTGTAATCCAGAAGGACCTTTGTCTCCTTTCTGTCCTACAAGTCCTGGTTTACCATAGCCAGGGGATCCAGGAAACCCAGGTGCTCCTCTGATACCAGCTTCACCTTTTGGGCCTACTGGACCTGGACTACCTGGAACACCATCAAGCCCAGGTTTTCCCAAGCCAGGTGGTCCTGGCTGCCCTTGTAGCCCAGGGAAACCAGCTTCTCCAGGCACACCACGATCCCCTGGAACCCCTTTATCTCCCCTTGGTCCAGATGGCCCAGGTAGCCCATCAATCCCTGGTTTCCCCAATCCAGGAACACCTTGAGCTCCTGGTGGTCCTGGAAGGCCAGTGGGCCCCCTGGGACCAGGTAGACCTGGGTTTCCATTTCCATTTTCTCCTTTGAGCCCAGGTTCTCCAGGAATACCACGTAATCCTTTTGGCCCTGGCTCACCTCTTGACCCTGGTAGGCCTCTAGTCCCTGGTAAGCCTGGTTTACCATTCAATGACAGACCTGCTGGCCCTGGTGGGCCTGGCTGACCTGGCAGTCCTCTAGCACCTGGTTCTCCACGAGGACCAACCTCACCATTGAGTCCTTGAGGTCCTTTAGGCCCCAATTTTCCTGGCAAACCTGGTAGGCCAGGCTTTCCAATTCCAGTGAATCCTGCTGGCCCCTGTGGACCTGGCTGACCATTAAGGCCAGGTTTTCCTATCCCTGGTTTCCCTGGTAATCCAGGAGGCCCAGGAGGTCCCCTTGGTCCTGGCTTCCCTTGAGGGCCTGGCTCCCCTTTTATATCTGTCATTGGTGGAAACTCTGCAAAAGAATAAAGAGCCATATTTGGTTACCCCCAATAACTAAATCTAGCCTAGCAATTGTAAACATGAGCTCATTATAAAAATTTCTGTTTATAAATTCTTTGCCTAAAATCCAGGGAAAAAAAACAGCAAATTTATTCTCAATGAGATGACAAAAGCATCCATATAATTTTCACAAACATCTGTTTTTAGGACCATCACATTTGTTGTTTAATTTAAAAAAAAGGTGACCCTAAAGTGCTACTGACATTACATTTCTGTATTGTGTTTTGCTCCACATTACCTCAATCTAAAGTGTTTGCTCAATGGCAGCTAACCAGGTAAGCAATGAAAGCCTGCAGAGCAAAATAAATGTGTTCATTGACAAAAACACAAACAAAAGACAAAGAGGTTTTAAACAACATTTGACCTCTTAGGAATTCCAGCAAGGGAACTGCAGTAATGGCCTTTAAAAACCATATTTGTGCTAAGAAACACTCCAAAAAAAACTAAATACTAAACTAAAATTTGACTTTGTGGTTAAGTGGACCATTTAACTGCTTAGCATCCATAAATGCTTGTCTTTCTAAAAAAAAAACTATAAACAAACTAATCTCATCATAACTTTTATGTCATTCCACAAATGGCAATGTGTCAAACGACAGTATAGAAATTTTCAAAAATGAATTGAAAAATGAATTGTTAATCTCACACAGGCAACTTAAAGCAGCCACGAGCTTTTATGTAAGTGCTCCAATGAAATAACAATGAAATACTTTAAGTATCAAGCTCCCTCATGTGGTCAAATCATCCACTGTACAGCCTGTAGAAAGTTTAGAAACGTTTTGTGATTTCAATACTTAAGTTCAATACATTACATGTGAATATATACAATTAGCTGTTACTAAAAACCAAACAAAAATAAAAAACGTGAAAGTTCCTTTTTATTCATTTCCATTTTAATGACAAATGTGAATTCCATAATATTCTTTGAAGCACCATACCAGTCAATAAATATAGTAATCAGTGCCATGATAAACCTATAGTCACCAATACACACAGCCTACTAGAGGGCTTTTCTAAATATATTTTTTAAATAAAATTCTTAGTTCTCCATGCTTATAGAAAAGTTATTTGATAACATTTTATGCTAATATATAACATAACTTCTTCATAACTTCTATATAACAGCCCAATTCGTAAGCTTTCACAGGCATCTACAAAGGCATCGTTGCATATTTTCCAGTGTCCACTAGATGGTAGTAAGTACACAGCTTTTCTTTAGAGAATAACTTACTCCAGCCTAGACGATTTTGAAGGTGTCTTACACGTACAGAACACAGCCTATTCAGAATAATGCTGAATAGTTTTTTGGTTAATTTAGCTATCAAAACAAAATAACCCACCCTATGTATTTTGATATACACATCCGTTTTGGATATCAACTTATGTTATGTAAATAGCTTAAGCATCTACCTTACAAAATAAGACGTGACCGTGCCATGTTTCAGGCAGTAATACTGCAGCAGTGCTTGCAGTACTTACATTTTACATTTTTACTAGTAGTACCTTTATTTTTAAAGGAGAAAACTTGTTGCATGACAAAACAGCAAAAGAGAAAATGCTTGAAACTGTAACCTTTTGTACAGACACACACTAAAGATGACTGAATGCTGACTAAAACGCATGTAAAAAGCTACCAGATGCTGAGAGGCAATCTGTCCAAACAGGCCAATCACAGGCAATCTTTATCAGCAGACCTCAGACATGCCAAGATCTCAATGGCCATCAGTAGAGCAAAGTACTCACACAACTGTGTGTGTATCACATTTTTCCTGATGAGTACCAATCTCATTTTATTACCAGATACCATTACTAAACATGCAACCTCAATTTATAACACTAGGTTTTAAATTCTGCCAATGCAAATACAAAACAAATTACTGGTATTACCAAAAAAATGCGACATATTCCAAGTCCTCTATAGCTTTTCATCCTTTTCAATCTTAGACTAAGTGAACTTTTTAAAAACATTTATTTTTTAAAAACATCTTTGAACAATTTATTTACAGTCATTCAGTTGAAGGAATTTGTTTGTTAGCTACTTCTCATAAATCTGTGATGAATGACATTTTTTAATAATAAGAAGAACTGGAATAAGGAGCACAAGTTGTGTAAACTACTTTTATAATTATCTACCTTTTATCTTTTGCAGCTTCAAAGATCACTCGTTCATTATAGGTGCACTGAAAAATTTAAACAAAAAAAAAAATCAAATATATTATTAAAAAAAAATCTTCTGTTGTGTTCCATGGAACAAAAAACAACATAAGACAGAGTTGAGTACCAAACTAAAGAATTTTAAATTGAGAGAACTGTTCCTATAAGATTTCAGAACCTCAACAATTATCTAATTTCCTCCAATCCTCTCTTTTCTCTAAACCTGACCTGTACAACAGAAACTCTACAGCTTCAGCCCAACAGAAAGAGAACTTTCCTCTGACACCTACACTGGCTTTCTCATCAACACAAGACTCTCTTGATCTCTCTTGCTTGTTTCTGACAGCGTCACGCCCACTTTTCCCTCTTCATTCCCTCCCTGGCAGCCTCAGGTTTGGAGTATATGGATCTGTGATATACTGCTCCAAAGGGAGATGATTTCAGCTAACCATGCCTCTCTCTCCTCTTTTCTCTCCTTTTTCACTGACACACTCACAATGCCCTCTCATATATCATAGAGGGAGAGGAGACACTGAATGGCAAAACGTTTTTGTCCTCTCATTGTTCATCTTGAAGCTTTCAGTCTGACAAACTTCTGGCTTGTCTCCCTGACTCTCTCTGCCTTAAGAATCTCGACCACTAAAGCCAAAGACACAGGAATTGGAATCTCTGCCCACGTTGACCGTATAGCATGCCACATAAATATTTAAACTTGAATGGCTATTAATGATACACACATGGATAATTTCAATGTACACACAGAATGCAAGAGAAAGATGAAATGACAGACAAATAGATTAGTGTTTAAAGGATCATGTTTTCAATATTAAAATTGTATAAAGTCTTCACAAGAACCTTTACCAATACTTACCAAGATACTGGCCCTTTCCTTCTCTAAAGGGTGGTCCAACGGGACCCTTCATCATGGGCTGCACATATTTCATCTGAGGCATGGGGGCGTAACCTCCACCCAGGACATGTTTCCCCAGAGTTAGCAGGACACAGAGCAGTGCGAACATTGTCATTGTCCCCTGGGGTCACAAGCTTCCAAACTGCAAAGAGGAAAAGAAATATAATTGTTTCACTGTTTGATTTTTCCACATCAATCTTTTAACAAAAATTCCATTCAAAATCCAGTTGTATAAACATCTGAAAACTTAAACTTCGTTTAAACTGCAATGCATACATTTTTGGTTACAAATAAACAAAACAGAATTATTGAGCCTAGTACCTAACAGATCAGTGTTCAATCTTAACCTGATTCACAACAGTAAGCTTAAAATAATGATATATAATTTGAGCTGTCAGGCTTGATTTCCCAGGAAATTTCAGTTTGGCTTCATTTGACTTCTGTATACATTGAAAAATGCAAGGAAAGTAACCTATAATTTCAAAACAGAAAAGGCAAAAGTTACAGATCGCAGCCAAGCAAAAGAGCACCAAAGGCTGCTGTGTTTTATAACAACTAAACAAATGGATTATTGCTCCAATCAGGCATTTGATTGCGTTATTCACTGTTTTTTATCTCAATCATTTCTGAACACACCGATCAAACATTTGGTTTTAAAATTCCCTTCACCGCCCTGTTTATATTGGCTGTGCCGATGCACTCAGTCAGTTTTCACAGTCCTACGCCGGTCAGAATTACCACTAGAAGATGTAACATTGAGTGACGGTGTCACATAAATGGCTCTCTGTGTTCTATCCTCATCTAAGACGCCTGGCAAGGGACCGAACACATGAAAGTTCTGCTTGGCTACCACATGGGCAACAAAACACTGAGAAAATAACGCTCACATGGTTCAAAACTGCAAAAGCAAAGCCCTTTATGCTAAACTTTAGAAGTGAGATATTGTTTTAGGCCTGGATTCAGTACCTGATGTAAAAATCACAGAATCCTTTGATCGTTTTGGTGTAGACGAGCTGCTTTATCAGAGGTACATGGTTTCACTTTGGGGCCTGCAGAGGCTTACAGAAGAGTTGTGGAGTTCTGCCTGCACAGCTGGTTGGGTCACTGGGTGGAGTTATTGAACCCATCCAGGTTCAAGCCTGGGCAAAGAGCTACAAATGCCAAAATCTAGACAGAGCTCTGTGTTCCTACGTCTGGCCATTTGTTTAATCAGTCATTCCCTGAGACAGCTGTTGCTGTTTGCTTTAATTTACTGCAGGAAGGAATGATAATTTCATCCTCATGTTACTTGCAGCAAATATTTACATTGATCTGATCAGGTGTATGCGAGAGACCCCTGCCAACACAGTACCATTGCATGTATATCCACAGTGCAAATGCATGTGCGGTGTCAACAACATTGTCTAGCAGAGAAACATTTAGTTGCTCTTTCATTGCTCTGAAGACTTGATAGACTAAGTTAATGCTTGAAATTACTGTAAGATGTCTAACAGTTGCGAGAAATCAACAGACAGGAGAAATCTTTCAGCTCATATCAAAATCTCTGAACAATTTGAATACAGTTACACACACAATTTTTAAGAGACATTACAGACACATTACTCTTTTTGAATACTTAACAAACCTATTAATTTTGCTATTCTAATTGTGCATAATTTTATAGTTAGTTGTAGCTTGTACTTTTCATTTGTGCTTTTTTTTCACCCCTGCTATCTGTGAACCCTAGAACAGATCTGCAACCCATTTCTGGGTCGTGACCCACAACTGTTCCAGCCAACTTCCCATCTGGATGAGCCGTCTTTAGGTCTGATTTAAAGTGACAAGTAGTTTATTGAATGAAATATTTCCCTATTCTGCATGCGGTGATCCTTGCGTGCAACCTGTGAAGCCTGAGGGACAGCCTAAATACTGCTGAGAGAAGCCTTAAATTTTGTCCATAAGCACATGGACATCCTATCCGTGGACTTCATAGTTCACAGGCTTTGGTTTGCCACTCTCAGTGGAGCGGGCCAAGCCAAGACACATTCATAACCTACCTCACTTCCTATTTCAATGTGCTGTGACAGCTGAACTCTCCTCTCATAACCACAGGTTTGAACACAAAACACCACTAGTCAGTCTGGCTGTCACACACATGAGACTCACAGGCCAGCTCAGCTTAATCCACAGTGGCACAGGTCAACAAGAGACCGTTTAAACTTTAACCATAAGTTAATTGAGCCCCCTGCCTTTACAAGTCACATTTAAACACATAACTAGTCTTGAAGATGCATTAACTTGATTTCTTTTTCAGAGAATTTATCTTAATTTAAGATGTTTTTACTCATCACATTTTCTTATTTTATGCTTAAACACAACATAGATTAGAAAGGTTATGTTTTAAACACATTGTAATGTCTTTTCGCTCTTCAAATCTCACTTAAAGTAACAAAAACTAACAAACAAGTAATATTTCTGCTATATTTAAAGACATACTGCTGCATCATTTTCAGAGACATTAACAATGGCAACAAATCGGGAACAACATAAAATTTGTGACTGTGCTGCATCAATGGAAAACTAGAAGAGACATAAGGCAGACTGTGAAACATCCATGTCCATGTAGAACCACATCTGCCGTGAACTGAGTCCAACTGCAGTCCTTGCATTAGCTGGTCAGAGACAGGAGAAAAAAAGCTGAGCATACCACAGCCCTGCTGTGTTTTCTGTGCCTGTTTGCTTCGCTTAATTCACTGGCCTTTTCCTCCTTTATTATTTTCTTTTAATATTTGTTATTTTTATTGGACTTTAGGCTCGTACCTCTGCTGAGAAGACTTCTAGCATAGTGTGATCTGTCTTATTTGCCACTGTGAGCATATAACTTTGCGGTAGGCATCTTATTTTACGGTCGTGTAAGGATGTGCGGTCCCCAAAACCATGAGCGAGCCTGTGTCATTAGTCACGTCTGTGAGAGCATCTGTGTTTGCGCTCGCTAAAAAATACTTGCTTCCTCCTAGTTCTCACATGAAGCCATTTCCCCCTCCAGGAAAAATATAATCACAAGTTAAAGTCAGAGAAACAGCGGGGAGGCCAAGAGAGCGAGACTGAGAGAGAGTGAGAGACAGACAGACAGACAAATGTAGGCAACATACTATTGGTGGCAAGGCCAGCTTGGTTAGTTGCTGTCGTTGGTTGGGGGTGAGCCATTCTTGGGGGTTGTGGTATTGTGGGAAGGGTAATTTAGATGTCTGTGTGCCCTGCTCTGAGCAGGCGTCTTAACACTTAAAACAATCAAAATCAGACATTACCCCTGTTCCACAGGCCGGTACAATCTGTTTATCTCATGTTTTTCTTGAAAAGCTGTGCAGACGCTGTAAAAAAAGTCTCACGCAATCTGTCTGGCCAAACGCTTAGCTGTGCATGTGCGCGTACGCAAACACACACACACACAAACTGTGTTTACACTATACAGCTGAGGTCTAAAACATAGATATGCAGACAATGATGGGTAACTGCCAAATGTCTGTATTGCAAAAAGTAAGAGGCTTCTGCATAACTATAGCCATTCACAACAACTGAATGTAAAGCCATCCAAAAAACAATAAAAAGGACCAATTTGGCAAATGGGGTGATAGTTTATCTGAAACAGATTTATATAAAAGGGAACTGAAATCACTTGCACACAAGAATTTACGGTAACAGCTACCAAAATTCAAAACAGAAGAGAAAATGGGTTTTAGAACAGAAAAGGAAATTGGGAAGTATTCACCCTAGTCCTTGAGACATTACAAACTTTATAGCTTTCCCATAGTACTGTGGGCTTCAGATCATAAAAAAAGAAAAAATAATCATTCACCAAGACCAAAAACAAACCTTAAAAGCATATCAATGAAATTTACCTCTAACCAGACCTGTGAAACTCACTCAGAAACCGGAATGTTCTCACAGCAGTGCTTGTAGAAAAACAGGAAAATAAGAAAAAACGTATAACATGTTACTTTATGCTACAACACTTACAGTTACTGCAAGCTGGCAAAAACTTAAGCAAAACAGACCAACCGCTGTGAGGGCCAAAACCTACTCACAGTAATCTCTAAAAACAACACAGTCACTCAGGTGGTAACCAAGACACCAAAACCAGAGAGCCACAAGTAAATAGTTGAAAGGAAAATTATGCCCACTTTTCATCACCTTTAATCTGATGGCTGTCTCCAGGATGTTTAAGAAACGCTCACTTTATTACTCCACTAAAACCCACACACAGCTCTTTGGTCGTCTCAGGTGGATAGTGCACACTAATAAGAGACTAAACACTAAGACGCTAAGCTAGGGACTTATATTGTAAATGTATTTGTTAAAATATCTACCATTTACAAAAAGTTTTAAAAACTGATACTATTGCTTTAAAAACTTTACTATTGATGAATTTTAACAACATCAATATCACTATAAGGCACCATAGATAAAACAAAAAGAGCTTTAAATGAATGTAACAGCCATAAACATGCGCTCATTGTGTTTGTCACTATTCTCTTCCAACATCAATAAACACTGCAAACATGTTTAATGAACTCATGTAAAGTTAAAAGAAAGCGTGTCTGTGTGCGGTATGCGGGCGTGTGTGTTTGTACAGCGCAGAAACTTGTCTGTTTGATAGACACCATACTTAATGAGTCAGTGAGAAAGAAGGAAATTGGGTCTGAGAGTTTTATTCCATAAATCAACTTTTCAGCATGTGTCAAATCTCAGGAGGAAACAAATGGCGCTTAACCTGTAACAGCCTTCCTGTCTTATATCACGCATCGCTCCTTTTTTCCTCTGTGTTGTGTTATGCTGATGAGCAGATGACCCTAGTTACTGTTCGGTACTAGGCTAACATTTACAATTGTGATGCTCATTTTAAACACACTAAGCATTTATGCTCTCTGTTCGTATGGCGAATGAATGGCCACTGTGACCTGCCCCCAGTGAGAATATTAAAATGAAGGTTTTGCTAAATTGGTTCTCAGAGTGCGTTTCTCAGACATGTTGACCTGTGGAGCTGCAATATGCAGCCACCTCTCCCCCACTGTGACAACATTTAACAGAAACAGTCTATAAATCATCCATTTAATACTGCCAGGGTCCTGCTGAGGCGTGACTTAAGCTCTTAAAGCTGACACTGCCATTTCGCTCCTCACCTTTTCCTTTTTTTCCCTTTCTCTCCATCTAAGAGGCCCCCAGCATACCCAAGGGCCACATAGAAGTTATGCAAAGGCCCTAAAGCTAAAGCTCTTGTCAAGTTAAGTGACAGATAAATGGGAAACTCAAGTGCTGCTCTTCTACTGTTTCAACTTCTTCAAATGGGGTTTCCTCAGAGACACTGCAGGGGCGGATGGGTTCCCAAAGGAAAATGGTATTACTTACTCCTGTACAGCTCAGGGGATTTAATGGGGTTGTCAGTTATGTCATTTGCAGTACAGTACAGTACAGTACAGTACAAATTTGGTCACAGATGTTTCTCCTTACAGGGCTTAAAAGAATAAAAAACAAATACAAAGGAGACAATTGCTGATAAACAATAAGACTGCAAAACTATAAAATTAATTTTAATATAATCAACTCATCAGAACACCAAAAACACCATCACAAGCGAGATTGAGATCTCTTCTAAACCTGAAAAGAAAATAAATGTGATTTATTGGGTCTTGGTTAAAACATCTGACAAACAGGTGACAGTTAGATCTCAGTTAACAACTGATAAACAGGTGACAAGTCTCAGTTAGATCCTAGTTCACTCTCACTGTGCTATTGAAGTAAAAATTGACATCATTAGTTATTAGAGCTCCCTCTATCCTCTGAAATGTTCTCTTAAACACAGTCTAACACTATTTATCTTAACTGTCCTTCTTTCTTGGCTGTGTGAATGATGCATGTACTTTCTGTAGTGCTGGGAATACAGCATGTGTTTTCCAGCACGTCTTCACACATACATATGTAGTGCGCTCATGTGTTCAGTTTTCACCAGCAGTGCCATTAGCACAGGTGCTACAGCTTGGGATGTTATGGAAAAATGTCTTTCCGTCTATGTATAGTCAGAAATTGGTCACTAGAGTGTCTGGGGGGTCTTGTATAAGATCATGGTTAGAGTTTACACATATGTTTGAGTATATCTTTTTCTCTCCCTCTTTTTATTAGCATGATAAACAAGGGATTTTGCATTGCCAAAGCACAAGTTAACATTACACAACCAACACATGTAAACTAACTTAAAGTTAGTTTGAATGGCATGTTATTACTTCAAACACTTTTAAATCCAACCCACCGCTTGTTGGAAAAATGGCTACATTCTCTCCTGCTTCTACATGATTAAAAATGTAGTAAGTAGCACCATCTAATGTGTCTTTTAGGTCATAAGTTTAAGATCTGCAAACCTGTTTCTTGTAAAATAAGAGCCAAACTTTGTATTAGGACTGGCTCTATGTTCACTATGTCTGAATGATCAGGACTTTCCATAGTTCACAAATGGTCACAGCAGTCAGATATGTTGCTCAAAGTCTAATGAAGAGATAGCTTTCCACTTTGTTAAATTCAGGCATGTCTAAATTAATATTCATTTTGTGTTTTTATATCTTCATTTGGTTCATTTTAGTTTTTAACCCAGGACTTTGTCAGTCACGTTTTGGTTTGTTAGGGCAAAACTTTAGGGCATTTCTACAGTAATTTGTGGTGAAGGCTGTGTGTTTTACCATACTTAAGACAATTATGTGATATAAGGTTGCTCTCTCACTTTGTCACTCAGATTAATGTTTTCCATTTTCATGACTTCATCAGCAAACTATTCTACTTTAGGCCCTCATGGTGGAAAACAAATCAGAGAACCTAAGTTAGCATGTTGAAATTTTTAGGAGACAGAAAAATGACTGCGGGGAGCAAAATATTAATATAAATAAAGACCAGACTTCAAATGAGAGGCACTTTGGTTCATTAATTGTGAAGAAATATCTGATTAAGACAGGTCCAAACATCAACCTAAAACCAGCTTAGCATACAAGAAAAACACAAACATTCTTTCCTGTTCCACATGAATACATAAAAAAGAGGTTGACATTAATCAGGAGCAGATATCTTACTGTAATATCACACACCGCTTTGTAAAACTGCTGACCTCTGTGAGGCTGGATGTCTGAGTCAGATTGTATGACCTCTACTCTGGCAGTATCTTTGCTGAGCTGTCTGAATCTGTTCACTGCAGCTCCTCTCTACTCAGACACAGACACAATCTGATCCCTTCCTCACCTGTTCCATCAACAAGCTCTGTTTTTCCTCTTACCACTTTTCCTTTTAATCTCCCTCTGCTTTTTCCTATCATACACTGCCAGTCAAAACTTTGGCCACACTTGACTGAATGTATGCGTTTCATGATCTTATAAACCTTTGATCTGAGCGCTTATGCCTAAATGCTAGAAATTAGTTTTTAGACAGAAATAAATAGTGCCCACATGGAGTTGGGTAGATAGTTAAGAAAAGCTGCTGCCAATAGGTGCCCAGCATGGGAAGTCCAAGATTTCTGGGAAAGCATCTCAGGTGGCTTCCCATAAAGCTGGTGGAGAGAATATCCAGGTTTTAACAACCCAAAAATATAAAGTAGTTTTGATTTAAAATCTTTGGGCACTACATAAATCCCATACTTTCATTTGTGTTATTTTAAAGTTTTGATGACTTTCCAATTATTTCAAAATGTGGAAAATAATACTAATACTCTCTTATTCGTGCACAGCACATTTTTTGTGTAAATGCTCTTATTGTTGGCTGCCAAGGCCTGATGACACAAGTGTTGTGTTTTTTCTATTCAAATATCTCCAATTTAACACTGACACATGCTGGCGGCTTGCTGCCCTGGGTGGTAAAGAAAGAACAGAAGCAGTAGAGGGGAAGAAAAGGATGGATTGAGTGAAAGTATATAGTAGCAGACAGGCTGAGCATTTAAATAGCAATCATCGAATGGCTGAGTTTTGGCTTCGCAGCCTGTGCAACGCATTGAGCCTGGATGACAAATGGCCGGCTCTCCACCGCCATGTGGGTGGCACTCGTCAATGGAGCAAGACCTACATGTGTAGGTGAACTCCTTGGATGGTTCTATAAGGAGCATAGCATGTACATACCTATGTCTGATGTGGACGTGGGGCCCCGGGATCCTGTCAAGCTACAATTACATTGAGATTTTTAGAGAACAAGGCACAGGCTACCTTGTCTCCAGCGTATGCTTAGAATGATAAATGAGCAATGTTCTTAATTCTTGCCCTTCCCTTAGATCATACAAATATTTTTCATCCAGGTCATCCAATTGCAAAGGATACACTTTCCTCAGCACCATCGGCTAAAATTTAAAGGCACAATTAAAGACGAGAAGTTTCTGGAACTCAGGCCAATGGCTACATGGATTTAGACTTGTTTTAGCTGTGCAGGGTGTGAACTTATGAGCACCAAATAATTGGCTTACACTGGGGAAATCACACTTAATCCAAAGTTTCACTGCTCTCAGGGGCTGGAAAAAGTCTACCTCGGTCACAGCAGAGAATCGCTTCCAGAAGGAGAGTGAGGAAAGCTGCAAGTCCATTTCTATTGTGAAATTCGGATCCATTGCTAACATGCCATTAAAATGCTCGCTAAATCAAAAGAACTTATGTTGCGCTGAACTATTGGTGCTGGCCAACACAATCTGCCTGGAAAGGACAGGGCATGGGTTTAGTCTCTGGATCTCCATTTTAAGATGTCTACCAGTCAAAGGTGATGTGGTGTGCTGTAATGGCTAAAACTTAGGGCTTGTAATCTAAAGGTTGCTGACTGAAGCCAAAAAATCCATAATAACTGGATTCAACTATTTTAACTGGATTTACTATTTTACTATTATTTAATTCTGCAGCCAGGGTTTTTTGCCATAAATTCCATGTGACAAAACACTTAGGAGCCACAGACAAATGACATCATGACAACACCGCCCGATAGCGTGACAAAAAACATAGCTAAAACAACTTCTTACTGGTTGCTGTTCAGAGCTGAGAAAAAAAGCTTTTTATTTCCCAACAAGTAATAAAAAATAACAAAATGGGAAAATGGTTAAACATCTACAATAATGTACACACACAGAGAGAAAGAGAAAGAGAGAGAGAGAGAGAGAGAGAGAYAGAGAGAGARAGAGAGACACACAGAGAGAAAGAGAGACACACAGAGAGAAAGAGAGACACACAGAGAGAAAGAGAGAGAGAGAAACACCCCCCACACACATAAATGATTATTAACAATCACTGTATCTAATGGGTATCAAAGACACATGGAAACCCTCCACCAAACTCTCACAGTCTGGATGGCAGAGAAAAGGATTCAGGCTCTGTGATGAGAGTAAATGGTGAGAGAGTTTGGGATTATAATTTAATAAGAACCAGGAAATCTTTGTCATACGCCTCAAGGGAATAAAAAGCCTCAGTGTTCTGCAGCAGACAGACGCATCTCAGCATGGAGACACATCTGTTCCTCTGACACACAGGGATAACAGAGCAGTTACATTAGCATCACAGGTTGCAAACCACAGCCAAAGCCTCTGACTCAGGTGACGATATACTGAATCCTCTTCCATCATTACCAGGAGCCAAGTATGGAAAACAACACATTGCAGGTTGTTGACATCATAGGACCGCATAGAAAATAGATTTTTATGTTCTGCACACAGTCTACACAACTCTTTGCCAATGTCAGAAAGGGAATTAGATTCTCAATGTGTTTCTAAGGCCTTTTCTCTTATATGCTGCATAAAAATAAAGCACTGTTTTTATGCATGTACATTATAGTTCATTGAGTCTACTTGGTAAATACAAAAAAGCTCTAAATTATCATAATTGACTTTAACTGTTTACATTTGACTGAAACTCACAATTTGGCCCCTAAATATCTTAGAGAAGTGAGTCTCTACAGGTGCATATCAGGCCTGCTTTGAAAGGTTAAAAAAGGGGACCTTAACAGACACCTTCCACCCCATTCATCTGACAAAAATGAATCAAAGATGGATTATTGCATCATACTGTGAGTTTCATTATACAAAGTGTGTGTGTATTTGGATGTAAAGGGGTGTTGTGGTGTAGGGGTGGGACTCCAAATGTTTGAGCATTTGGTATGAATTACTGTTTGCTCTCACCTCCATGCACACATACACCATTAACCAAAAGATCTTAGGAGGTCCATTCTGGATATTTTTCATCTGATGTGTGTCTCAATGTTTGCTTGAGAAAGATCAGTTACCCACGTTCCATGATTTCAACATGTGTGGTAATAGTAAAGATTCTGACTTGTGAATCTGTCATTGACACTTTTGTCAGAATCAGCAGGACGAGGAAACTTTGAGCCACAGTGTGGGATCAACATCTCATTTCCCCAACTTCTGGAATCTGCCCTCTCTCCTTCATTTCCTGGAGGTGAGGTTTTCATTCCCCACTCTAGTCTTAAACCGCACCCTTTCACAGGACCTCTAGTTGAGATTAAATAGATGCAATTGAAAAACAGTGGGTTTGTTCAGCACAAAAGTTAGACCTGCCAGTTGGACCTTTAATGTGAAACAAATACAGATCCCAAGAGACTGGTATCCCACACCAGACGTTTCTGTTTGGGCATTTTAATTGTTGTTCTGAGTTCCATTTAGCTTACAAAACCTAGGTGTATCAATGCCAGGCTCTCTATGGTCTAATGTCTGCGATTGTGCAATTTCCTCAAATGACAAGTCCCACAGGCTTTTGCTATTTTGACCTATTGCAACACAGATACATCACTTTAGGTAAAGTCTCCCTTACCAGACCTGTCAAAAGAGATTCTCGAATCCAGTCCTGCACCCCATGGAAGATTAAGGTTGCTGGTGAAGACCTTCCGCTCTTAAGCCCCAAGTGTTTCCAAACCTCCCTGCACACACTGCTCTGCATTGTCCGAGATGCATGTTGTGTAAGACAACACGTCTAGCCCCATCTTCACCCTAATGCTTGAAGACCTGTAACAGCTCAGTGTAAACAGCGAAAACAGTGAAATCATACCAAGTGTGAGACATGAAGCAGACGATGGGGAATAAGACACATTCATGCATCACTGAAAGCACTTTGGTTATTTACAGAACGTTGTAATGATGACAGACGGAACAGAGTTGCCATGGGGAGATGTAAAATGTGGAAATATCTTTTCTGGAAAAGAACAGTTGGTGGGATATTTATGTTTTATTGTGCACTAGAGAGGCAGCAACAATTGTTGACAATAACTGATTGATGGCAGGGTGGTCCAGCCAGCATGCGATGCCTCTCTGGAAAGAAACAATGAAGTGTATCATACAGTGTGAACAATACAACTGGGTCTGAAACCTATAGCCCTGGTGTCTCGCTGCAGAGTCAGTCAATGACTCAATAGGCAGCATTTTTGCTTGGCATCTGCTAATGAGAACTATTTGTTTTTTGTTTTTTTTTTTGCAAATGAGAACTAGCTCCAAACACCATGTTTAACTTCCCAGAAGAAATTGAATATAATACAAATATTTAGTGACTAAATTTTTTATTTCTGCCAAATCTTGCACTTGGAATTTGAAATTAAACATAAAAAGTATATAATACACAAGATACTTGTATATTAATTTAGTCACAAAGGATTGTGTGATATCATAGGCAACAAAGAACACAACTGTACTTTAAAACCCAAGTTATGGGCATAATAGTACAAAGGGCGGTAAACAATACATTATACATAAGGTGACATCTTTTAGCGTTCAGACTCCATTGCTAATGCCTTCAGAGGGAATCTTTACAGGTGTATTACATTCAGACTGAGGGTGATGATAAGCAGGTCTTGTTTTAGAGACTGGATAAGTTCATTTTAGACTGTGCACTTCTTAATGTTGGCAGGGCTGCTTGCAGATGTCAGATGGACCCTTCCAGGCATCTGGAAATCTATAGCACTTGTTACTTAACATCTAATTTGAAAATACCCCTGCACAGAGGTACCTGTGTAACACATGCATGCATGCTCGCCAGAATTACATACTGAAAATTTACTTTGTATTCCTCCAGGAGAGCTGTCAACACCAAGTAATGTTTACACCCCTCATGTTCATTGAATAACCAGAACTCAAGATCTTAGGTTACAGCAGTTTACAGTGAGTAAAGAAAAGCTAAAAGTAGATGTTTGTAATAGGCTAGCAATAAAACTCAACGAAAAGCCTCTGAAATCTATTACTGTTGCTGTCAAATATAGCAAAGCAAAGGATTGCCTGTATATTAATGGATCTATGACCAAACCAAAGCGTATTTTGGCTCCAAACATAATATTTACCCATTTAAGACAATCATTTAACTTATATCACAGCAGTGCTATTTACAATACATTGCTGTGTGGGTTTTTATTGCACATAGAGAGTGATGGGATAATGAGTGGGATTAGCCAACAGCCCTGAACATGAATAATCAGTCCTCGCAGATTTCAGTAGGAAAAACAAACATGACAAAGCAAGAATTTGTACATTGCTACTGAACCGTGAGTGGGGGCCCCATTACTGACAATCAAAGTGTCTATCGGTAAGCACAGGCACAAGAAAACCCTCCTAAAGGAGAGATTGGAGAGGCAGGATGTTTCCTTTTCTACATTATCCTACTTCAGATGGTCCAGATGTGCCTCATGAAGATGGGAAAATATGGAGGGAGAAAGAAAGGTGTGGCATGAATCAAAGCCCAGCCTGAAGTTAGACAAAGGATGCATGTCCATTTTAAGTGAACTTCTGTCATTAGAAGTTACAACACACCCAAAACATCACCGCTGTTCCTCATTGATGTCTTGTCTTTATTTTCTTACAATCTTCCCATTTTCTGTCTTTCCTTAAACCTAATATGGTGAGGGAATGCTTGTGTCACATCTGATGAGGGAATTAATAAAACCTTAATAGTGGCAGGGAATTATTTCATCTTATATTCATCTTATAACAAGGAATTTGTGTCATTAGCATGAATGAAATAGGCCACAGGAATGCAGATATGATAATGTGAATCACAAGTCTGTTGACAATAATCTCTTAAATATTGATGCCATGACTGTTATACAATGTAATACAGGACCCGCTGTTTTGAGAGCAAACAGAGAAGCCAGAAAGGGCGAGAAATAGTTGCTTGGTGGTAATTGCCAAATAAACTCATAAATGCTATTTAATTTGAGAAAGGCAGACATGGAATGATTTTCCCATCTGTTCCAGCTGTAAACACATCAGAATTAACGCTAATTTATGGCTAATGAGCTGTTTCAGGATCTGGGGCGCTTCCAAACACCAGTGATGTCTGCACTGAGAAACTGTAAAAAAAAGTGTTTTAACAACATTGAATAAACACAGGCAATTGCACCTTCAGAAACTCCAATTCCACCTGTTCAATTGCATTCTTGAAATCACGCCAATCTCCTAAAACTGTCTTGTGTGACTGCACTAGACTTAATGTCTGTCTGATTATTCATGCACTAAATATTCAAAACGAGAGGAAAAACAAGTAGACGTTTGCACACGAGAGCAGGAATCTTGCAATGAAACAGATTGTATCATACCATGTTACTAACAAAAACGTTCTAACTGTTGGCTCAATTAAGGCTGTAAAATGCATCCAAGTTGATTTGAACAGAAGTCTGGAAGTCTAGCTGCACACCTGGGATATGTATCCTGCTCTCTGGAACTCACTTTTTAACCTCAAAGCAGGAGAACAAAACATTTTTTTATCCATTTGGAATGGAAAAAAACCAACATGGCAACAGGAGCCATACAAGAAAGTCATTCAGTTCATGTTGAGTACAAACTTCTAACATGAAAGGAACGTTGCCCTTGTTATTAGTAAAAACAAGCAGTAGAGAATGAGAGCTTGGCTGACAGAAATACTGATCTCATACTGCAGATTGCCATGTCCTACTGGTCTTTATACCCTGATAGTCCAGGAGTTGTTTGTATAAACTGCTACAGTGTAATACAGCAGGAACTGGTTTAAAGATATAGAGCCAGTGATCGGTTACAAAATCAACCACCTTTGTACTGTAAATCACAGGGCTGTAAACTGCATGACACTTGTACTCCTACTGTAATGTGATTCAACTGTCAACATCCTGGAGAGAAAAATGTGGCCTTCAAACTCTTTAATGGTTTTAAATAACTATTGTGTCACAGTCTACCTCTGCTGATGGCCTGTGTCTCTACTGTAAAGTCGAGAGCTGGAAACAGAGAATGTTTTGTATAAAACTACCACAGACATCTCACACAACAGGACAGATAGGGATGTGATGGGAAAAGTATGGGGCTATTTCACAGACACACACTATGTGGTCTGTTATAAATGTTGACCTGCCTGTGGAGTTTCCCCTGTTCCTGACCGAGCAGCAGTAGCCAGTTATGACTAAAGAAAGCTGGACAAGGAAAGACAAGACGGGGCACTATGTGTACTGTTTAAACTCACAATGATTTGTGTTTAAGTTTATTTGTCATCAATTCAGTGGGAGTTTAAAAGCATGTTTTTAAACAAAGGGAAGAAAAGAAAAGAAAAAGCCCTTGCAACATGACTGACACTGTCCAGGGCTCTTTGTAAAAAAAAACAAGACTGGTTCACTGTGGGCAGGAACATGAAAGACATTTTGTTTGATCTTTCAGTTGAATACCTCTCACAACTTCTCCCACACTTTGCATTTCTAAAAGTTCCCTCTTTTAATAGATATAAGACGTTTGTATCTTTAATACAAAGGTTTATTTCCCCTAGAACATTCCTGCTGGCTTCTGCAAATAATTTGTGGGATGGTAGATTGTTCCTGTGGAAAAGACAGCTTTACTTCAAACTAGCCTAAGCTGGTTTGAACTGGTCTTCAGCTGGTCTTGCTTGTCTCCTGGCCTATCCAGGCTATTAAAAAGTTTAACAAAAGTTTTTGGATAGCTGACTTCCCAGCTCTTCCAGCTGAGGACCTGAAAACCTGCTAACAAATTAGACAAATAATCTTAGGCTAGTTTAATACGTTTTTTCAGCATCAGTAAGACTCTGTATCCTGGGAGAAGATCAGAATAAAGGCTTGACAGTTCTTAACAGAGATGCTCATTGCTGAAATATAGCTTACATACCACAACGGCACAAAAATTTATTACATATGTGGCCTATTTGTGCAAATGTATTTTTCCCCTTACTGTATTCTCTGGAAACACTTCTGAGAACCCAGAGAGTTTTACGAGCTCGTGTCGGTCAGAGGAATGTGACCTGTAACATCTTGAGTCGGAGAGAAGCTCATTTTTTGAACGTTATTGGGTCTGGCCTCCACTGTACACACATGTGTGTGTGCAAATATACAGTATCTATTTATTTACACACACATACACTCTCCCAAACCATAGTGAATAAACACTATCACTCTAGATCAGACCATCACAATGTCGCACCACCCACTGGACACACATGTTGACATAATCCAAACTGGGAAATGAGTTTTTTTGAAGTACTTGCACAGGTCAAGTCAGGTAGCACTGTGGAACTAATACGTTTTATGAATGCTCACAAAACGAACCATACAAAGGACGACCACACGCAAGCATACACACAAACACAAAAGTAAATCTTTAACCTCAACAGCTTAAAAACCTCAAATAAAGATAGTTTGTGGTACTTTTATATGACAAATCTGCTAACTAAGATGTAATGCATTTTAAACTGTTAAAAGACTATGCAATCAAGACATTGGTTACAAATTTATTAGCTTTAGCTTGGCTCCTCTCTAACACTAATGGTTTAATGACACGCACCCTTAGCATTTGCGGTGGCAGCTTCTGTTTTATACCTAGTGATGGCCACATTTGGTTTCCACTTCATCTCAAGCAGGAGCTGTAATATAATGAGACTGTAAATGTACCAGTATTACTAAACGCAGACACCACACACCTAATTAAAGTCAAATTAAGCATTCCAGTATGTCAAAAACAGCTCTGTCTTACAAAGCCTCTGTCCTTTTACTTACATATTCCTCCCTTTGTGCTCATTCATTCTCTCTTTGCCTGTAAAACTCGCCTCAGCAAAAAGGTGAGAAACAATTGATAAGCCTGAAGATAAAATGCCTGAGACACGTTTCCACCCAAATAAAGACTCCAGCCAAAAATGATCCTCTCAGGGGAGAGATGAATGATGGCTGTTTTGTAACGTCGGGTGGAGGCAGACTGCCTTAGAATGTGAATGTGCAGGCCAGTCACTATTAATGAGATTACAATCACCATTATTCACTTCAACAGGGCCTGGGAAGACTGTGTGTTACTTGATGATTTCCGTTGCATGGTCTGTTTATGCCTTGAATGATATGGACCATTCCAGTGTAATCCAAGGGAATGTCTAGGCTATTGGTAATAATGGTTGTTACCGGTTAGTTTGTTGCTTGGTCCAAGTGGTGTACTATTGACCAGCAAAATATGTTGCTTAACTAGAAAATACATTCTGGCAAAAACTTTGATTAAATACATCTCACTGCTAGTTAAAAAGCCTGGTTGGGGCAATATATGCCATCATCCTTAAAAACAGATGTTGATGACAGATGCCAACACATTCTGTTCCAAACCCTTGTAAGTCCTAGTTTTCTAAATATGTCTGAGGTAAAATCCAACACAACATCTTTAAATACAACTTGCTACTCATAAAGAATGAAAAATGCTACTTATTACAGCATCCTAACTTGTAAGATACTCCAACGAACCACCCTAAATTTAAACCAGCCTAAGATGTTTTGCTTGACCAAATTGGTTCTCAACTGGTTTGTAGGTGACCAAAAAACATTCTAAAACTAGCCAACAAACTCGGTGTGGTCTGTGCTGCTGTTGTCAGTCAGCGCAGCATGTTAGTTATGGTGAATGTTGCTTTTATGCTGCATTACATTTCTATTGTGTTTGTTCATTAAGGTATAAAAATGACCCAAAGACTCTCTCCAGCAGCTCTCTGGTTTGAGAACATAGTTTTGGACCACATACAGGCTGGGAAAAGAGATTAGACAGAGAAATAGGTGAGAAGAGGTCAGTTCTGCTAGAACAATTATCTTGTTTTTGAAGTCTGCCATTTAATGGAAATCTTCAGAACTTGCCAAATGACACGCCGGAATGAACTTTGGTACAGACCTTCTCTTACACACACTTGTCCTTTTTCGTTTGATTGAACACTTTATTTACAAGGTTGCTTTGTAAGAAGTGGCTATTAGTTTTAGAGGTGTAACAAAGGAGAAACTCCATTAAAATTCCTTTCACACATTCCCTCCTTCTCTGTCTCTTTTCATTTAGTCCATTTTCTCTATCTGCGGACCAGTACTGGGGTCACCGTCAAGCTCTCACCCTAACAGTAGGAGCCTACAGAGATGAATACGGCTGGGAATTCTGTTGTCGACACCATATCAAGGGCTTTGCTTTATGTCTTTGATTACTGAACCATAAACAGATGTTGTAAATACAATGTTGATGTCATTACATAAGTCATACTGTATTTCCTTGTACTTTGGAATCTATTCTGGATCACTCTTGCTATGGGGTTAAAGTTCTTGGATTGTGGGGACACAAAACAATGTGGTGCTGGGTTTTCTAGCATGTGTTATTGAACAGTGGCACATTCCTTAAGAAGACTGGGGTGGACACTGCTGGGTTATATTAAATAGACAACCCTTTGTTTACCAATGGAGCATAACAACTATAGAAATATCTTTAGTGTGGATTAAATCACACACGCAAGACCACACAAAATTCTGAACCGTCTCTGGGAGTTTCTGAATTAAACAGGTTTCATTTATCTAAACTTTGGCTTACACTGATACAAAACTAATGCATGAAAATGTATATGGTTTAGCAAGAAATACAAAAAAAACCCCATACAGAATATCAGAAATATACAGGGTGGGAAAAAAAGCACGACAACCTTTCAATGCATAACATGGTCTAACAATTGTTTTTGCAGATATAACTTGATATTTCATATAAAAAAAACTCGTCATATTTAAGTCACATTCTTTCATTATAGTTTTGGCATTAACTAAACTTAACCAACTTTTCTTAAAGAAACAATAACATATAAATTTAAAGATACAAAAATGAATCCGTAACAAATATTTTTGGGGTGCAAATTAGCTAAGAGTACCAAAGAGAACCAAAAGTAGAGGAATTCACATCTGCAGACAAAAACTGGAACCACACACAGTGCCCGGAATTCAAATGGATTTAAATGTGAAAAAACGGGTAGATTTGCACGTGTAGCTCCATGGAGTTTAAGGATAATTAATTGGTTAACGTCAATGGTCCAGGCTGCAAATGAGCTCTTCGTGACACAGTAATAAGTTAAGTACATGCAAATTACCCAAACAACTTTCCTTCTAATCATTCATGAGTTGCTGACCAAGAACTCTTTGCTTTGGAAAAGAATGTGTTTATTTAGGTTTAGATTTGCATTTTGACAAAGCACTTCCTCAGGTTCAGCCAGAGAGGAAAAGGTTTGATAAAAACCACTCATTTGACACCAAATATGGTGCAATCTGGTTTTGCACACAAAAATGAAACAAATAAATGAAATGAAACGGCATCTGACAAAACACAAGTTATATAGCAAATCGCCCATTCATTTTAAACAAGCATAATGGCAAAATAGACTGTTTAACTTCTCAAAGACCTTAACTTGAAATGGAACAAAGCTAAAAAAGATTGTCAGTAGACTAATGAATTATAAATCTAAATGTCATGACTGCGCACAGCCGTGTAATATTCCTCTTCCTGTTTTAACAATCTGTGGCCTGAAGATAAAAATATCACATTAAATAACACCAGTCCCCAGTCTCACATGCATGAAACATCTTATGAACTGAAATGGCTCATGGAGAGTATGATGGTTTAAAGTATTTCTTAGAGACTGCCATGTTCTGTCTTTCAAGTAAAGCCAACAGTCAAGTCATGGACGAGGCATTCCAATTCTCTCCATGCAACCACCATTTTGTGGCTTCTGTGGGGTGGCAAAGGAATGCCGTTTTAATCCTTTTGGATTCATGCCTCTTTTCTGGACAAGACAAGGGTTCTTTGGTCCTCTTGTCTGGCTTTGTAGATTTTTGCAGACTGGGCATGTATCCACAGACGCCCTGGAGCTCAGCAAACTTACTATTGAGATCCAGACTAAGGAGCCTTGGTGCTTAGACATAATATATCAAAATAAATCAGACCACTTTGTGTGTGCTAATCCACGGAGCAAACAGATGTCATTGTGACACATCACCGGGCGATGCCTACAACATAGCGCAACACATTTTCAACACTTTTGAAACAAAGCAAAAGATTTCAATGGTTTAATCCTGTCTCCTGATGTTTGATCTACAAAAAGACCTGATTATGGTTGGTTAGTCCCAGTCATGGGATGCTGGTATACTTTGTCCCCACCAGACATCTCACCAAGCTTATCATGAGAAAGCCAGCAGGTTGACCAATATCAAACCAAGGTAAACCAGCTTGGTTGAGTATAGAAATACATTAGAGTATATTCTGGTCTCTTTATAAATATGACAGACAGAGAGAACATATGTTTAAATGTGATTAAATCTAGAACCTGCTTAAATGTGATTAAATCTAAATAAGAATAGCAGTGTAGGCTGATTTGTATGGTGTGCAGAGCTAACGGAGCAGATAATTGTCTCTGTCTATCAAGAAATGGGGAAATAATGCAAAAGTAATGTGTTGGAATGCTCAGCTGTACAATATATGTTGTTCCTGAGTTTGGATGAGAATTTGAAGCCATGAATCAAACAGATGAGCCTCACTTAAAAACCTGTCTGGTCTCCATATGGTCCTATTGTCTCTACAAGAAAAATTATTGAAAAAAGAAAGAGGAAATAGATGTTCCTCATGTTGGAATATTAGTGTTCCCTGAGGACAAAAGCAATAAAGACTGCAGGTTTAAGAATGGGGAAAGTATGAACTTTTCACACCCTCCCTTGCAGACTAAATCTTTAAATCTAGTAGACATCCAACATCTTTGCAAAAACTGACAGGAATTAGACACAAAGGACAGACAAACAAAATAAACAGTCTCTAACTACTGCTTTGCTATCCAAATTCTTTCTGTATCGGGTGCCATTTGCAGAATCACAGGCTGCTTAATAAGGAGACTGTGGTTTCTGTTGGAATGACTTAACTAGTGCTTAAAATGCTGTTTTAATGATTTGTGTAAGAGTCAGAAAAGGGAAAGTGAGTGAGAGAGAGAAAGAGAGAGCGAGAGAAGGAGAGAGACTGGTGAGGACTGGTGGTCGATATTTCCATTCTAAATGCCAAAATGACTCCCCAATATGCCTCCAAAGATTCAGCACCCACAGATAAAATTAAAGTGAAAAATTACTGAAATGCAGGAGCTATCCAACCAGACAAACAATATTTATTAACCAGAAAATGAGTCTAGATCTGAGTCTGTTATCTGTATTCTGTTAATCTTAGGTGTTTATATGGAGTCATTTCAATCAAACAGTTCTTAAATATTCACATTTGTAAATTTGCCCGTGTCTCATTTTGTCTGAGCAGCTGCATTAGTTTGTGTAATTTGTGGGTGGATGACTTAAATTCCAGTATCTTTCAGAAACACAAGGCTTTGTTTGGGTTACTAAACCCATGAGAATCCTGTTAGAAGAACATGTTAATAAATTATTTATCAATAGTGCCCTAAGAAAATACAAGAGAGCCATTCAAAATTTAGAATAACATTAACAGTCTACTTGAAAAGCACTTTCTTGCATGAGTATTTTAAATAAAGGACAGCAGAGGTTGTTATGTCTGGTGGGAACCGAAGCAATCTAGTCAGTTGGACATCAGTGGTAAGGCTTCTAACTCTACTTCTTTATAAGTGAAAAAATAAAATGAGACTTTATAAACAAAATGGAGCAGATTTCAGGAAGAGTATTTTAGCCACATCACAATCACCATGTCTACAGTCCTGTTCTTCATAAATAATAATGAAACATAGCTGTAAGATGGCCAGATATAGGTGGACACCCAAACACTACTAGCTGAGCAGAACCAATTTGTAGCTGATAAGCATTTAATTTCCAAACCATGATAGTTTATGGTGTGTTGGACTTCCCTTTGCTGGCACAACAGCTAAAACTCTTCTCTGAAAGCTGAGATGAGATGTTGAAGTATAGATACTAGGCTTCGCTTCTGTTTAGCTACAACAACGTCAGTGAGGTTAGGCACTTACGTTGGGTGATGCGGCCTGGCTCAGAGTCAGCATTACAATTCCAGTAGCCTTCCAGCTAGTGTGATTAAAGCCCTACAGATAATTCAGAATACAACAGAACATCTCCGCACCCACATATCATTAAGCCTCACTCCACGGCTTGCTGTAGCTGCCCACATTAAATTCACATACAAACACACACACACACACACACACACACACACACACACACACACACACACACACACACACACACACACACAGTAATGTTTACATTAAGACAACATTCTTATAACCTCAAATTGTTAGGTGCAACAGCTTTTACGCCTGCTGAATGCTAAATGTATAAAAATATGGCAATGATAAATGTAAATTGCATTCCATTTAGGGACATTGCTGCAGAACCAATGAAATAACTCCATTACTCATACTCATCTGGGTTCCATAAATACAAATACAGAGATTTATCCAATGACGCGCTGATGTGATGTGACTAATGCAGCATTTGCAAACAGTACCATTCCTAATTCAATTACAGTTAAACCCACCAACCTTTAAGCTGCCAAGTTTTTTGCCTAAGCGTATGGTGGCACTTCTCGTCATGCTCACAGCCTGTAACATTCTGAATAAACCTGCAAAGCATGATGGGATGCAGGAAGTGTGTTTGGTTGCATAAGGAATGCCACACAATGCCCTCCAGATTTAATATCCTCTTATTTGGCCTCAGCTAAATGTAAACGGATTAACCATTGCTATTTGCACTCAAACACATGCTTAAGATCCACTGTAAATACAAGAACTCAATTTCATTTCAAAACTACCAACTGAGCTACACGAACTACAGGAACACAGTTTTGCAGGGGTCAAGCCTTGTATTGTTTTTACTGGGTGATCAGCACAGTGACACCCATAGGGATTTTCTTCAATACCAATGAGTCTATGCAGGCAGGGATCACATTCACAAAATGTTGGGTTCAACTGTGCTTTCAAACAAGGTTAATAGTTCAATTCTTTTTAGTTATGCCAAGAAAATAAATCTCTGACAGGGATATTGTAATGTTTGGACCAAAGGAAATCATGCATTGTACTTCAAAAAGGTCAGTATTCAAGGGAGAGGATCTTACTGTAAGCACCTACTTTGGACAAACTATGTTTCAGTGTTGGGTAACAGGAACAGCTTGGTCTTTGTCTTTTCATAGGTTTGTATTACTGGCTGCTTTGAACTGAAGACTCCCCTGGTCATCAGCTGAACAGGGTTATAATGATGACATCTGGATGTCAGGATTAGTTACCTAATCTAATTATCAAGTAAAGAGATACCCAATGTAAAAAATGGCCACCCTGTGCACTTGGCTACATATTACAAGAGGGTTTTACAAAGATTATTTTAGATGTGTTAAATTAGACCTGCATGACTACCTAGATGATAATGGTACGTATATAAAAGAAAATACATTTCCTTTTAGCATAGAATAAATAGTATTCAAACATGTAAAATATGGGAAACCCTTGGCATCCCAAACACAGTGGGTAAGCCAAGGATGACCTTCATCTTAGCAGCCACAAGTTTTTCCAGACATATAGTATGGCCTAGATTGGAAAGTTCAGAAGAAATCCTCATGTTGTAATTATCTGGACCTGGCAGATTCACTTTTCACAAGTGCTTAAAACGAAACATGAGGGATGAGCCCTGTAATCAAGCAAACATTTTTGTTTAGTGTGAATCAGACTTTGATCAAACGAGCATCTAAGAAGGATGTGAGTATTGCATGTGGATGAGGATGGGGAATCCCATAGAGAAACAAACTAAAATCCTTTCTACTTTTTCAAGATCTTGGTCCAGTGTAATGTGAGATACAGTGTACTACTGACATGATGGAAAGAGAGAGATTTAGACAAACAGCACACTGACCTTGATTGCACAACCGTTGCAAGGCTTGGGACATTTTGAGACGAGACAAACAAATTGTAGGAAACAAAGTTTGCAGGTGAGACAACTTCCCTAATCAAGCAAAAATCTCCAGCTACAGGCAAAACCAGTGAGACGGTACGTTTCTGTTGAAACGTTTTAAAACCTCTTGCTGATCAAAGTCAGAGCTGCTCCAGCAAAATTAATGCACAGGCAGAAAGCCACCTGATGATGAATATTACAGTGTCTTATAACACATGGGAAAGTTCTTTGCTTTATATTTCAGAACATTGACCATAGGACAGGAAATGGCAGAGATCTGCTCTTGGATCAGGTAAGACCGTGTTGCTTATTGGCTCATCAGAGTTCACAAAAGCTCTGGTTTGAATTAGTGTTTTTACAGAAAATGCTGAAGATAAAAATGTTGTCTGCAAATAATCTTGGGAAAGTCTGGAGATAAGACGATGAACATTGTGATCAACTTTATTTAAAGTCAGCATGTTCCATATTTTCCCACTATTTTAACAAGCGGTAGCATATGCAGAAGGTCAAACTGTGTGTATCAGGAGCCAGTACTCCATGCTAACATGAATTTCATCCTTGCTGTGGTTACAGCAGAACACAAACCCTCTGTTGTGTTTGGGAGCTGGATGGTGCACGGCCCATTTGAGAGCTCTCATCTTTGGCCAACTTGACAAGCTCCTCCCTCAGTCTGTCAAACCAAACTGCCTGGAGATGCAGAGGTTTACTGGGCACAGAGTTAAAGGATGAGGGAGCTGGGGAAAATGGGGGATTTAAATGATGATTGTCAGCATTTTGGATGCTTATGAAAGTGGAGCTTCCAGAACAGGAAGTGATAGGATAACATGAAGTGACACTGGGAAACTGAGTGATGACTCAAACCATCTACTGTAAGTGCATGAATGAGCTCAGATGACTAAAACGCTCTACAATAACAGTAGCAGTGTTTTACAGAGCACAAATCAGCCTTATAAGAAACAAATGCCAGTCTAATCTTAAATGTACAACAACAAAACAATCACCTTATTATCACCTAATCTTTTGCCCACTTCTCAAACATGTTCCTGTACAATGCCAGCAGTTACAAGGTTTAATTCAGAGGAAACAGTGAAATTTATAACTTAAACTAATTTTGAGTAGGTCTATTCATAAATGCAGCCAAGATGCTAAGCAGTTGATTATGTGGGTTGAGCGGGTCTATAAATGCTGAAGCCACACCCACTCTGTCTTTGCTGACTGTGTCACAATGCTGACAGATTTTGGAGCGATTTCTAAATAAGTAGGTGATAAACATGGACAACGTTTCTCTAAGTTGTTTGGGGAGCTGCATTTTATCCCATACAGACAGACTGTTGGGCTAGCAAAGTCAAACCCATAAAACATTTTATTTGTGAAGTGAAACATGCATGTATCTTCACATAAAAACGATCAGGGGGTTGGGACAATACATCAGAAGCATGAGAGCCCCTCTAACTCAATGGTCATGCTTTATTCTACATCTGTATCTACTTTTACCTGTTACTTTTCAGATAAAATAACAGTAATGCAGCCTATAGTAAAACATTAGTAAAATACAGTTACCTTACTCATCACCATATATACACTGTACAGTATGTATCTGTTGGGGGACACAGCCAATAGAAATGCTCAGAATCAACAATAGCTAGTGTGTTTGTGGATTTATCCAATAGCGTCTAACCAATAGTGTCTAAGCAGGAGAGAGGGAGTCTGAAAAGAGCAAAAAACTCTATTCTAACTTCTAACTCTTCTATTCTAACTATAAATATGTTATTTAAAAGATAGAATTACTTTTTGCAATGCAATTTACAACCTCAACACAATCACCTTGACAGAACCACAAATAATTTCATTGAAGAGCTCAAGAGTAACATCCAAGCTGTTGTCAGTACTGCTCCCAATTCCCCAAAGACATTGGATGAAAACCCGGGAACACATGTAAAGAAATATTATACAGGACATAAGCTGGAGAGAAAAAACCCCAAACCCCACTTTGTTGTTGCACACAATCCATCAGCCTTTCCTATAATGTGAGAAAAGAGGGTAGAAACCAAGATGAAGCTATAATTAGAGTTTTATGTTGAGGATTTGACACAGAGTGGAACCGATACCATTCTGCAGTCTGCATTCTCAAGATCCCAGACGCTAGACCGGAGACTAATGAGAAAGACTGTTAAATCAAATAGCATACGATTAAAAAAAGAAATAATAAAAACAAGTCCCTCTAAACCAAACACATTACGATTCAAATGGATTTTGCTGTGCAGGTAAAACTAAACCAAACAAGCCCATAAGTGGCTCCATCTGGAGTTCAGCTTTTATTTTGATATTCTGTCGTCGGCTTCAATGTTTTCCACAGTTTCCTTGGAAAGGCAGCGCAAGATTCGAGAACATCTTGCACGCAAATAAAGATTTTATTATGCGAAACACAAAGCAAAGATATACTCTTCTGGCTCCTAAATTCAAACACAGAAACTTCAGTTCTTCAGAGGCTTCTAAATGTCTTGTTTGGTTTAACCAAGGCGTCTCTTGTTCCGATGCGGCAATCTTTTATTTCTCTCCAAGATATTGTTGAGTGTTAAATTCACACTGTATTATTGTGTTAAGTGTTCTGTGAAACCATTGGAGTCTTTCCCTTTTTATATACAATGTTTTCTTCATACCTACTCTTGCACAAATAATATTTTGAATCAGAATTTGACTCAAAGCATTCTTGTTTTTACTATGCCAAACCATGCATTACTGTTTCATCACAGACATCAGCCAGACCAAATAAACTGTAGTAAAGAGTAATGATTCATCTGATGGAAAACAAATGAGATCTTCCTAATATTTCAGTTGTTTCTTTAGACAGTAATGAGATTAAATGAAAGGAAAATGGATAATATTGCTAGTTTTCTGCTTCTTAGATGTTTCTGCTGAAACAAACACCATCTCACATGGGTCTCCTCTTGACTTTTAACAATGTCCTAAACTGTGCTCAGATTTACCAACATACCCAAGTCTGCAACCAAACAACAAAGCTTTTAATATTCAATTCTCAAAGAACAACTTGTGCTATCCACATTCATTTTATTGGTCTATACCCAGCTAACAGGGTACATTCTCAGAATATTGGCTAACATTTTCTAAATGTTCTCCTAAAGTTATTAAAAATGTTGCTGTAATAAGTTTGTAATAAATTATATATCAAACATATTAAAAACATTAAGTTGTTAGTACAACTTAAATATAATATATAGCCCATTTACATTAGCCTACATTACATTACATTAGCATAATTTACACACATATGGGCTCAAACTAAATAATACCAACCAAAGATCTTCTTAGGCATAAGTGAAAGCAAACACATTCTCCTCGATCAGGTCTCTCTCTGGAAGCACAATGCTGATAAAAGCCTTTTAGATTCTAAGTGTGGAGAAGTTTGCTGGGGCCTGGAAATGACAGAAGCTGCTGAAAGAGCTGATACTGTGCAAAAGGAAAAATAATAACAGCCGCTTGCCAAACTTCCCCATTTCCCTCCACTGCCAACAGAACGGAAAAACTCCTTCACGTCCAGTGCATTTCTGCGAGCCAGAGCAGAGAGTCAATGAGGGAATGCAGAGAAGAGGAGGGAATGCAAAAACGAAAGACTAGAACGACAAGATAGATTGATAGAAAGATAGATAGGTACTTTATTGAACCCTGAGGGGAAATGTAGTAAAATAGCACGATTAGTGGGGAAACCAAACTTTGACAAGAAGTTCGAAGGTTATACGAGATGTGAGTGAGGGATGATGGTTATTGTGTCTGTCTGTCTTTTCCTCATCTTTCTAAGCTTCCTGTCACTTGCACTTATCACAAACAAGTGATTTATGATGTTAGAAACCAGCCCCAGTCTAAGCCCAGATCTGTGCTGCATTCATCAGACTTACAGAAAAGCCGTTCATTTCCGCAAGCATGTGTTCATTAGTGCGCTGTTGAGAATAACCAAACAGCCATTTGTTTAAGGAAGTGCACCTTTCCACTCAAACTACAGGTTCAACTGATGGGATCCTTACCAGAAGATCCCAGAAGGGCCGACCTGTCAGCTTGCTTGTTTAAATATAGTTTGAGAAAATTGCATTTCTTATTACTACTTCCAACAGAGTAATCACTCAAATAAAGTATATATTTTTGTAATAACATTGACTAAACCCACTGGTCCACACAGCACCTTATTTCCTTTCCAGACCAATTCTTCCACAATCTTCTGGAAAGAAGCCTTATGCAACAGGATGTTTGACCGAGCCGTCGTCGGCATTATTCGTGGGCATTATGGCCTAACCTCCAAAACGTCCACACAAGCACACACATCCACATCTAATCTGCAGCACAAGCTAACTACAGTACTGATTGCAGAAGAAAACTCTGCCAAAGCGCTGTTTCCGACAGCTTTGAGGGTAATTTTTCATTCACTGTTTTGCCTTGTCTGTTATATCTTAGGTGAAGAATGGGTAAAATTACCAGTAAGTGAACCAGCGCCCATCACACAGACTCTGAGGAAAAGCACAATTCATTTTAAGGAACACACTCCATGCCTTGTAGCATTGTAGGGCTGTTTTTCCTCTCTCTGCGAGTGAGAAACATCGATAAACAAATGGCAATGGTGAGAGATGGGGGTGTGTGTTCCTGGAAGGTAATACAGTCAGGCGTTTGCTTTTTCTGAAGAATGAGAGGTATTCTCCTTCATTTCCTGTTTAAAGTGAGGAGCAAATAAAGAAGGTATGAATGTTACCACACAGCCAATGACAAGAGCCTTACTACCAACACAGATGGGGTCAAACAAACATTAATATTTACACATTTGTAGATTATTGACAGATATGCTTTTGTCCAAAACAACTGGTGCTTGTGGAGTTTATACTGTATTATGTGTTCCCTGGGAATCAAACCCACAACCTTGGCTTTGTGGTGTCATGCTTTACCAGCTGAGCTTAACAGAACACCTATGAATGATGAAAAATGAAATAACATTAAAGGGCACAGAAATGAAACTATAAATAAATAAAACATTAACAGTAATTGTGATTCCTGCCTCAGTATTTACACAGAAGGAAAAGAGGTCTGTTTTCATCTAAATATTTCTTTCACACATGCACATTTATTGCCACTGGCATAGCTTGAGATCCTGTGTGTGTGTGTGTGTTCACTTGTTTCTATGTAACAGAGTTGCTCAATGCACAATGTCAGACACTCTGCCCTCTAGTGGTTCCACATGAACATACCAGTAAACAGTGAAGGGTCCTCTTCGCTAGAAATACACATCTTGTTGTAAACGTCAAGCATTAAACATCTGTAAGACACACATGAACATATATGCACATCTTTAGATACAATTAACCTATTATAAGTACCCTGTAATCGTTGTTTACCATCATTTAGGTTTTCTGAATTTCTGTAAAATTGAATTTAAAGCTATTCAAAGTCTTAGACCTTCCATAGACTTACAGCACATTAGATACAGACATGCAACACATAACTACTACTAATCAGGGCTGTCTTTGGGACTGGGCTTTGAAAAAAGGCTTTTTTTTAAAATAACCTACACATTTATTCCCTTAACTTTGGTGAGAGGCCACAAATACAAGACATCACCCTCTCATAAACCCAAAGCAAAAGTTCAAATCCATTGGTGTGTCCAACATTTACCATATGCTTCTCCGTCTACAATGTGCCAAGTCTAGTCTCCCCCACTGATTGAGCATGTGTAATGGATTTAGTATTATTCCCCTCTGTTGCATGGTAAAAAAAAAATAACTCAAATGGGAATTGAATCTGCACTAAGCCTTTACAAGCAGAATGAAAAGAGACATCATAATGGTTCGAATACAAGCTTTGCTTTTATGACTTTTATACAAGTTCTCCAGGGCACACATCAATAGTAAAATGTTTTAAAAGTTCCTCGGTGTCACCTATAGAGATCTAAAGCAAAAGAAAAATTTGCTTTTTACTGGTTTTCCTGAATGTATATTTTTTATAGTTTATAAGGCAGATTCTGTGAAAATTGCCTGGAATTAACAAGGCAGCTGGTTGGGCAGAGACAAAAGATTTCTCACCAACACCACTAGTGATTGGTCATTGATTATGAATGTTCTATATAGTCTAAGTCTCCATCAGGCTGGTTGGAGTTGTGTAATGTAATAAAGAAAATAATGCGTTTCATCAGCCTGGCAGAGGCAGTCAGCTTCATAAAAATCAATCAGCAGAGTTACTGGGCCATCCCAAAGTGGGCATGCATGGTTACAACATTGCCTTGCAATTATGGTTTCGCACAGCCAAAATATTTGTCTTTGTCTGCATTGGTCAAAGGGTTAAAGTTTGTTGGTTTGTATGGTGCTAGCCCCTACTGGAAGATGCTGTAACTCACAATCTGGTTAAAGAAACCAAAGAAACCTTTCTCCATTGATAGACATTGAAAATTAGCTATACATTCTGCAAACAACATACATACCAATCTAAAATAATATAAATTACAGTACACAGCTCAGAACAGCCACAAGTGAGAGACTGTAGTGCCATCGGCCAATCATCAGCATCATGACATCATTTTCCATCAGCTAGTCAGCATCATCATGACATCATTTTCCATCAGCTAGTCAGCATCATCATGACATCATTTTCCATCAGCTAGTCAGCATCATCATGACATCATTTTCCATTGGCCAAATATCACCAGGTATCACAAACCACCAGGTATCACAAATATCACCTCCTATCACAAACTATAACTAATGTGCATGTGAGGTGAAAGGTCAAAGTGTGTGTGAGGAGGAGTTTGCTGGATCAACACCATCACTGTAAATGCAGTCTGAAAGGTGAGGCCCTATCAGCTACCGCCTGATAACAGCACCAGATGAGACGCATCCATCACAAAAATCACCTCATACTTTTAAGATGACTTTTCCATCCTCAGAGCGGACAACATACAGCTAATCAAGAACCTTTGGATCATCTCCAGCCTTCAGAATCACTAGCGTGTGTGGATGTGAAGACCCCTGTCTGTAAAGCCTCTCACACACTTTCGTCTACCCTCTCCGTTTCACTCAGGAGTTCAGATATCTACCACATCTCCAGGCTTGTGTAATGCGGTAGCCGCTAGCTGCATTCACACACAGATTCACAGTCGCACTAAAACCACCTCTCCTCCTGAAAACCATCATGTTGAGGCGCCAAATGTTTTTAGAGGAGAGCATGCCGTCTTTTCCAGACTAGGTCTGTTTCAGTTCTGTAGGAGCTGGGCCCCGCTACTCAGACGAGAAAAAAGTATTATTGAATAGTATTCCCCAGTGCTCTTGGTGAAGAATGTATTATGAAAGCACATTCCCTCCTCTCTCACAGCCTCTCTCTCTCTCTCTGAAATTAAAACTGCAGCATGGAGCTCATACCATGTGCCGCAGTTGATTATGTGTAGAAAAGATTATGCTTCACAAAGGCCATTTTATACTTTTTTTATAGTATTTTTTGACAAACTGTGATGAAAAGATTTTGGAGGAGGGGTGTGGAGCTGACTTTTTTTTACTGTAAGAAAAAGCGTCATGTCGTGGAGCCCATGAAAGATTTATTTGTCTTTTTCTTAAGGTCAACATAACACACAACTCTTTAATTTCATATGCTGACATATTTCTGAGGGAAATAGGATATTTAATTAGGAAAATTGAAGACAGGACTATTTTATCCTCAGAATTAATTGGATTTGGAAAGGAGACGAGTGGTTTAAAGTGTAAGAGATGATTTCAGCAGGAACGTGAAATTGTTTCAGGTGGGTCACATCACATCAATCACAAAAATCACATAATTTTGGTAAAATTATGAAGAACATTTCCTGTTATAAATAATTTAAAATGCACCAATGAATCATGTACAATTATGACCAAGGCCACACATTTGGGTACGTAAATCAAGCTCAGGGTTCAATTTGATTTCATGTTAACTGTAAAAGAAATGATATAATGTGTCGTTGTACCCGTCAGCCTGTACAATGCCTGACAGAAGATCAAAATGCATCATTTTCAGGGACTGAGAAATAGGCGGGAACTTGAGAATTCAGTGGGTGGGGCTGAATTAGGTGAGTGGCGTTGGAGTGCAACTGAGTGCGGACAAAACAGTCCCAGGTGTCTGTGAGACTGTTGCTGCTATACAAGTTATATAACTCTCTCCCTCCCTCATTTCACATTTCCAATACATCTGTGTGACTTCCCTACAACAGTACCTGAACCGCACAACATATACAGCCTTAAGCATGCACAACACACCACCAGCGTCAACATAAATACAAGCCGCATTTGGTAGCCACATGGCTGTGTTTAGCAATCCATGCAGAGTATTACACAGAGATTAATGGAAAACACTGAAACCATTTGTTAATCTGCAGAGTATTACTCTATCCTTGTGTGAAGCCGTGCATTGAGACTTATGTGGGTCTCATGATTGAGATGTTAACTCGTCTGTTTTTCCTCTCTCTCAGTTTTGGATTTGACTTCTTATAGCACACAGCTATGAGATATTAAAAAACATTTTGAAGATGATGTTCCTGCACCCTAAGGAAGAGAAAATAAGGATTCAGATTTGAACTTACCTCAGAATCTCAGCCTAAAGCTCAGTTTCTCAAGCAGGTAAATTTCTGCAGGTGGGTTCCTATCTGGGTCTCTTCTTCAGACAGTCATCTCCTGAGCAACAATAAAGATGTCTGTAAAACAGACAGGAAAGTCTTGGGAATGTCTCGGCACTCAGTCACAGTCAAATATTTATATGTTTACATACGCCCAGAAGAAAAGTCAAAATATATAGAAGATTGTAGTTCTCATTGGCAGGTGCCACTGAGGTATTTGCTTTTATTGCTGTCTCTGGTGAAAATTAAGTCCATGTGCCTCCTCAGTGAAAGGAAAAAGTCCTTGTGGTGTTGGTCTCCAGGCTGTATACAAGCAGATTTCAGACGCACCTTCTGATTCTCTGTACACGCTCAAAGGGTGGAAAGTAGGAGGGAGAGACAGAGGGAGAGGGAGAGAGGGAGAGAGAGGCAGGGTACTCAACCTCACTAAGCAGTGGCTCCTCTGGCTTTAGGCAGGGAGAGGTCCTTTTTCCTGGGGTTTTAACTGTGAGCAAGGAACCTAGAAGCTCTTTTCCTGACCTGTTCTCTGAGTGTTTTTTTCCAAACAGAGAGAGATGATTGTTTCTCTGGTTCCCTCCATACAAAAGGCAAGTGTCTGTGGCCAGGCAGAATAAGGAAGCTGTATAGAGGACAGGGTGGGGTAGGTGGAGTGAAGGGATGGATTTGAAACATTCTGTTGCACCCCTCTCATACATCACACACCCCTCCTCTTTTTGTCAGTAACTATTTAAACCCTTGTTTTCTCACCTCCAACATAAACATCTGCAAACAAATGCTTGCACTCATACAAACAGAAAAAAAATCTTTCCTAGAAACCACCTTTGGAAAATTCTGAGACTATTGGCACAGCCACAGGGCATCAATTTCACCTCAGCTAAAGTATTCTTTCACAAAACAGCTCAAATTTTCATTCCCAAATGTTCCAACACAAGACTGTAAGCACGTATGCTCCAGTAAGTACAGTGAAACTCTGTTTTTGTGTAATCTTGCCAGACTCTCAGTCAATTAAACCAATCAGTTTATAAGATGAGATTAAATTTCTTGGCTGACTGATCTAGATTGCAAACCATTTAGAAACAGTTCTCAAGAGGAATAATGAACCTTTCACAACTGAACTGGTATCATAACATGCACAAATGCTCAATTCAGAATGTGTAAGCAGCAATTTATAGCTGTGATCAGATATATACATTAGTGCATTTAATAGCCCAATTACCCAAACTCAAATTCATCTGAAATGATCTACAACAATTATGTGAAGGGTGTGTAAGAACAGCTTGTACGCTTATCTAAATATCAATTAAGCATCATTAGTTATAAAATGTATCGTCTCTTTGTAACAAATCATGGCACTCTACTCTCCAACAGATACGTTATCCAAATAACCAGCTTATTGCAATACATCTGATAACAAAGAGCTGATTCAGTACTAATTAGCCACTGTGCACCATGGGCAACAAACACAGACCTCCACCCACATTATAGACCATTTTCAACACCAACTTTATCATTAAATCTTATCATAACCCCCAAAATTAGATTGAGTGCACAATGAAGAACTGAGGGATTTAAAGTCCCAGGGAGGGCCTGATATGGCTTTGTATCATGCCAGAGGAGACTATACAACAAGTAGGGCATTGTGTTCACAGGGAGCTATGGCTAAAACTAGCCACTGGATACCTTCTATCCATGCAGCCCTGACACGGGTGGATATTAGGTGCATTATCAGATGCTAATCTGAGTTTGTGTGTCTTGTTAGTGATGGAACAGGCATTAAACCGGCACGTGGCTATTTGGTGCTTAATACATGCACCATGCTTATGTGAAATGTTTATTTTTAAAAATGAAATGTTGGTAGTGATACAGCAAAACAAATTGTGCAGGTGCTCATTACAAATTAATATTAAGTGTCTGTACTGAAATGAGTGGATGTCTAAAATAAAAAAATACAGTAGTGCATTGTACTTTTGTCTTATAAGAGTTTGGGTGAGAATTACCAGTGACCTAGTGATATTATATACACATGTAGATTATGATACACTTAGTTATTTAGAACTGTAAAAGTGTTTTTTTACTCACTTGATCAACACTTATGAGATAAAATATAACAGAACTATGAAATACAGATTTAATTAGTGTCTATGCTCTCGTACAACATCAGCCCTTCACTGAAACTGGGACAGAATAAACTATTATGATCCTGAATGATGTTGTTGGCTTCCACCATATCTTTCTTGATTAAAAGGAGCGGGCAAAACTAAGCCCTCATAGCTCATAGTGTTCATGACCAGGTGAACTGTTTTCCTATGAGGACCAGCATAGTTTAGTAATGACTGCTCATGTCAGTGGCCTGAGGACTTTGAAGACCATCATTAGCCACAAATTTTAATAGCAATGGCTTTTCATGTTCTTTGCTTTCTCGTTTGATCTATTCAAGCAATTTTCTCCATGAGAGTCACTCAAAGATTATCAGATATTGAAATGAAAATGAATAGAGCCTTGCAAAGAGAAAATAGACGTAGACATGGGCTGCAGTTTTGCTCCTTAAAGAGGGGAGAATGTGAGTAATCTCAGCTGCTGATCACGCCATCAGTCCACCCAAATAGTTAAGGATCCTTCATTAAACCAGTTCTGTCTTGATTCCACTTTAATGTCTAGACATGACCGGCTCCAACTGTGGCTCAGAAAGGTTTGGATTTGAGGATGCTAGTCTTCCTGTTTAACAGGATACAACAAAATAAATTATTGGGGAAAAAACCATCCCATTTTCAGAATACTGAGCTCACTGTACAGCTACCTGAACATCAATGTAAAAATCAGACCCTTACTGTCTTCATAGACTTTATGGAGGCTTTATACATGCATTTTCCAGGCATCATCTTACTGCCATTCACACCCAGGTGACAGGGTGTCCCTTTACTCACTTGGGTATAGGCTCATTCACACACTGCCTTACCTCCAGAGTTGGCCGCTGACCTCATCACCTCCACCCTGCCTTTACAAGGTGAAACCAAGCCATGGAAAACTCCTTTCAACCTGTTATGTAAGCAGAGCATACACAAATAAACAGGCATCATGAATCTGAATGGCACACCACTGCATCAAAAAAGCTGTTGTGCTTTACGCGCCTGCCAGAAGCTTAAAGTAAGCAGTGACACCTGCAATGGTTAACACCCCACCCAGGGCTCCATGTGGGTGAATGGGAGCTCATGTGTGGGCCTGTGTGTTGCAGTGAAGAACCCTACTGTGTGTTTGTATGTATATATGTTTTAGGAGGAACATAGCTCTGAAGAGAGGTAATGGGCTGTGAAAGTGCTAGTAGGTATTAGGGTCAGAAGAAAAAAGGCACCTCCACACCACTAGAGACACTAATATACCACCGAACAAAGATTTCTACACTGTAATTCAATACTAATTATACCAAAGTTCTAGGAAAATTACATTAGGACAACATTGATTGGAGAAATGTTCAAAGGGATGCAACAGGAAGGCCCACAGCCCATGTTGTAAAGATATAAATAAGATATAATATAGATTATATTAAATGGCTACAGATCAATGGAAAAGGATACTTTTGGTAGTTATGACATCTATCATCAAGTGCTAAAACAATAGATACCAAATCAAAATTCATTGGCATTCAAAACGATAACAATGAAAAGAATGTCTTAATGTTATAAATGCAAATGTAAGGTACACATTAGAACCACAGATAATATGAGGAGAGGTTATATGTAACAGCTACTGAACTTCAGATCTTTTTCACTATGCGCTTGGCCTCATGTCAGTTTTATTCAGGTGATCCAGCCCAGCTTTTGTCTCCCGTAACCTTAAAGTGGAATGCCTGGCATTTGGTGTCTGGTTGTTCTGGTAGAGGTGGTTGGAGGGAGGGGGCTGGGGGAAACACGCACTTGCCAGCCACAGAAACTCATATAATGTTCTCAGAGACATTCTTTCTATACAGTTAGCAGAGCTGCCAGGACCCAGGTTGGCACAAGAGAAGAGAGGAGTGAAGCTCTGCCTGACCTGTCTTGTACCTCAGTCATGTTTCCTCAAGGTAATTATTTTACATTGATAAAAGGAGCACTAAAGAGGTTGAGAGAGAGATTGAAGACAGAGGCAACACTGTTCTCCTTCTCTGGGTTAGAAGTGCACGATAGAGATTAAAGAGCGGGTAGGTAAACTTCACTTCTGGCTGGATGAAACAAGAGGAAACAAGCACTACGGCCAGTTGACAGAAACCATTAGGGAATTCCTAACAAGGGCGGTGCAGGGAGCCGAGTTTACATCATTCCTGACTGTACTGGAAGCCTAAGTTATTGCAACTACATAACAATTAACAACATATTAATCTGTTTGCACAGATTGTGACAGAGCAAGACTCTTCTGTTAATACTGATTTTACTGTCTGTATGCTTGAGGCCCCAGAGACACTAATGATATGCAAGTAAAAGTACTGATAGTAATTTCAGCCTTTGTTATTAAATTCCTCTGTTATCAAAACCTAGCGGTCAGACATCACCGGTGCTTTATTAGTCCGGTTAACCAGAGAGTACTGTAGATGTACGAATGCTTCAGAAAAGGGGTACTTATGTAACATTGTATCATAAAGTATAGCTAAACTGTATTTCCAGGTTGAAAATAGATTCATAATAAGTTCCCATATGATTATAAACCTTATACTTTTATTAAGTATATTTTTTAAGCTATTAAAATGGTCTCTGAGTCCCCAAACAGTACAGGGTTATGAATTACACAATTCATACAAGAACAAAGAGAGTATGGAATGAGTTGTGGGAAATTACTGAACTTTTCAAAATCTCCCTTTTTAAAATGGGGAAAAATATTAATAATTGCCTGCCACACAGAAAACATCAGACAGGCAGAGGCAGACATGGCTGTACTCACACACAGACATGCACACAAAACTGTAATGTCTGGTCGTGGTCGATAAGAGGTCAACAGATTGTTATCTAGGTGCATTATATATTTCGACTTCTCTTACCCTTCAAATGTTTATTTATGTGCGACAGGATGAGAGCCACAGAGTTAAGAAATGATTGTGATTGAACGAGTTTAACAACAAAAAATGTTACTTTGTTTTTCTTTTTAAAAATAATTTTCTATTTCCAAACCAGCAGGCGAGAGAACAATTTCCTTCACAGCAGGGGCAACTATATCCAAAAGCCCAAACAATCATGTTAGAAAAAATAACGTAAACTTAAAAAGACTTTAAAAAATCTGAGGCAAAATTCCTAATTCCTTACATGGATGAATTTGAAGGGCCAAAGCTTTTATTTTTCTGCTCCTGATGAAACTTCCAAGTGTGGAAGAGACAGAAGAAAAGCAAATGTCAGACTCTAGTCCTGTGGTTTGAACTCTGCACACAAGGGGGCAACATTTTTGAAATCCAGTCAAGAATAATGCACGCTAGTAGGAAAAGCATTCTGATGCTTGAACAAACCTGCCTAACTAAAAGACAAAATATTAAGCTTATTTTAAATTCTATCACTATCAGGACCTAAAACTCACCACAGAATCCAGAGACACTGTTTGATCAGTACATTAAACATTCCATGAATCTTTAACATACACTCATTTTTGCAATTCATCCATTTAACTGATAACTGACAGACTGACACTCTGTGGAGCTCTGTTGTCCTAATTTAAAAGACCCTGTGACCACATCTTCCTGAAGAACCATCAACACGCATTCAAGTGCTGCTGCCCGGTCTCACCTGCTTTCCTGAGAAACCATGTGAATGTGGCTTGGTTTCAATGACAACAGGAATCCCTCCCTAAACAGCTGCTTCCATTAACGTCATTTTAATAATACTGGCACTTTTACTACAGTATGAAATGTTATGTCTAGGAAACATAATTGCCACAATAATGAAAAGTCTATATCAGATAAACTGATGACTGACTCGGTATTGTTTGTTTAACCACTGAATCCAGACACAAAGCACTAGATTCTATTAAAGTTGGGTGTCTTTATGCTGTCTGGCCAGGTGTGCACATTTACACTTCGCCACCACATCACGCGAAACAGACATAAATCCAATCTGCTATTCCCAAGCGACATGCAAAAACAACAAAGCTCACTTCCTTGACGCTAATGCCAGTCAGCAAGATTTTTTGTTGTTGAAATTATTAGAGTTTTTGTTGAACAGATGGCAATTAGCGTTTGAGTTTGTGGCTTTCAAACTTTCCTGTGGTGATGTAACGCAGTTTGGGAGCAATAAACTTTACATATGTGGCCTGAACCACCAGATGCATTTACACATGGCCTAGCTGAATCCTGTATGCACCACAAACCACTTCCTGAGGTTACAGTAAAGGTGAGGACTTTTCATGATCGGATAGCAATGTAATCAATAAAATCGCGTGAGGTGACCCAATGTAAACATGCCCTAAAAATGGAAGCAGAGTTATAAAGGCAAAAGTAATTAAGTATATTGTGCCATGGTTAATAAAACAAACCAAAAATGTATTGGTTTGAAACACACACACAGAATAAAACAAACTTCACTTATAGTTTAGAAAAATTTAAGACAGAAATATATGCATATACTATTTAAAATAATTACAAATTGAACAAAATTTGCCCTGTCAACATGCATGTAAAGGCTGAGGCAAAAGACTGCAATTTATGTGGAGAAAACGAGAACATTGTGGAAGCACGTTTTTGAAACAGAGATTTGTTCACTTCTCGGAAAACAGCCATGCAAAGGAAAACACCGGCAGTCTGCTAGTCTTTAAGAGCAGGGAAAGACATGCTAGAAAAACAAAGCTTTCCAACACCACACAAACAAAAAAAAAAAATCTTAAGACCACACATTAAGATGATCCCTTCTTTGACCAGTAGACATTTATGGAAATTTGCTGTGGGTTTCCAAATGAGGGCATCACATCACCTGCAGTGTAGAACAATGCTGTCTATCTCAACTTAAGATTGAATTAGGAGAGCATGACTCATGACATTTAGCAAATGAGTTCCCACTGGAAACAAGAACAATTGCTTTAGTTCTCATCTTATTATCTTCTGAGGATGGTGGACAACATTACCAAGCAGCAATGTAACAACAACAACAAAAAACTAAACGCATTTCACAAAGGCGTTTTCTGTATAACCAAAATGACTAGTAATTATTTCAGCTACCGTATGAAAACTGTGGCCCACATTATTCACCAGATGTTTGCTAAAGGCTTTTAATGTCACAAACATAGGCACCCATAGACTTTATTTAATTGGATAAGGAATAATGAAGTTTGTAATAGAGCTTTGGTCAACACAGAACAACACACAACAACACAGAACACAGCACTGCCTCATCATACATTTCTATAGATGCTAATTTCTTCCACAGTTAATTGAAAATGTGATTCTTTATGTCATAATAATGGGGTATAATGTCATTTTTTATGGTTTTGTTATTTTATCTCATGTAATCCTAATATGACTTACAATCTCATAATAATGTGAAACTTTTCTAACAATTACTTCATTAGCTTGCTTAGAAAGTTTCTTCACAATAAGAAGAAACTTTCTGAAATATGAACACTAAGTCATAATGACAATATATCCTATTATTATGACATTCAGAATCATAATGCTTTTAACCAGCTGTGGCAGGAACTGGCTTCCATACATTAAACTCCCCGAGAGCTATGCTGAAATTTACATTTTTCATCTGCCATGTTTAGGGCTAGTTTTGTAGTTGCAGACAGGAACAGAAGCGAGGCCAGAAGACTTTGACCACATTGAAAATCTAATTCTAAATCAATTTAAACCAAAAAATAAAAGAGACTATGGAACATTTAAAACAAAGAAGTGCTACAACACAAAATAAGAAATATTTACGCAATGTATCAACGCTAGAGAACACAAGATTTGTTTTTGACAAATTGTTATGCATATTTTTTAGTTCAGTTTAGGAAAGTTTTACAAAACTTTAAAATTTTACAAAATAAATATTTTTGCCAGTTGTCTCAGACCTTTGAAACTCAGTGTATATATGATTGGTAAATTTTTAATTATGGCTCTGACGCCCTGGTTAAAGGCTTGGAAGACAAAAGGGACACTGGTAAATTCATATGGATTATTCAAATATTTACACTGTACACAAGTTATGAAGGTTGATTTAAACTTGGCATTTCCAGTGTCATTTGCATCCAAAAAGTGGACAGTCACAAGGGTTGATCATCCAAGAGGTTTATATAAATACTCTGGGGAAGGACTGTGAAAGTTCTTGTAGCTCTGAATCAATAAGAGCAATAACAAACACAGATGTCTCCTTTCAAGATCTGAACATTAGTCTATTGTCTGGTAGATGAGGTTTGCACAGAGGCATTTTAATTGAAGGCGGAGCTTGGGTGAGGCACTATAATGACTAAAATGAACACAGAATGGGCACAATAAGCCCTTACATTTTTTTTACTCCATTTAATTTGATTAGATTTTTTTATTTCCCTTTTGCTCAAATGATCTATTAGATTTTCAAATCAATTCTGATGTTCAGACCAACATACTTTGTGTTCAATGTTCTCATTAAACAATTAAACTAGTAGAGCTTTAAAATTACTTCAGAGAATGTTTCTTTGTTGAACAAGTAATTCATATGTTCTGTCCTGTTGGCTGTAGCCTACAGGATGTCATTCTGTTTGATCCAGACATAATATAAACCAAAGGAATATTTGACCCAGAAATGAAAATGTCATCATTTTCTCACCCTCATGTTGTTCCAACCCAAACCCTAAACCACAGTGGAGATAAAGCACTACAAACTTTTTACCAGCGATACAATCCAAAAATGCAGCCAGTGTTTAAAGTTGCTAAAGCTGCTGTAAGATTCTGCATCCATCATTGAAAATGCCCTAAATCTTGACAGAACATGTTAATTTAGATTCAGTGTGCTGTTAAAACTATTCCTGGAGAAAAAGCAAAGCTAAAGACATTTAGCTGTTTAGCGCTTTTTCTAACATGCCAAATTCTTCAAGCCCCTATGTGAAAACGCCATTAATTCCTTAAAGGCCAATTGACAGACTTTAGCTATTATCATACCCTAAGTGCAAAGCATGCCGCAGAGATACTGAAGATTGCGTTGTCTTTTTGATGTCAAAAGCCACAATAACCAGAAACAGGGATTTAACACTAACAAATGCCAGTGCAAACAAACACTTTCATCTGCTCCTATCTGTACTCTGGCAGAGTGTGGGTAAATAACTTAAAGAAAGCAATAATCTTGGCTTAAAAGAATGACTTCAAACTGTTCTCATTTGTCTTTACACAGCATATTCAAATTAACTTGAATGACAGTTCTATGAATTCATGTGTACACCAATTAAATAAATACATAAACATATGGATCTAAACTTAGATAAAACTACGAAACTTAGGTTGAATGCCCATGTTATTCCTCTTCACCTCTGTTGGTTTTTCTACTCATTATTTTTTACATTTTTCAAACATTCAAACTCAAACTTCTCAAACTTGATAATAGAACAAAAAGCCTGCTTTCTTTCATTGTATATATTTCTTTCCCAGCCATTTTAAACCCCAAGTCGTGGCCCAACCATTGGGCTGTATTTCCCTCCAGAGACTTCACATGGAACTGGTTAGAACAACATTCCTTCCACTGAGAAAATATTTGGCACACTTTTAACACAAAAATCATAAATGGGAGGTCTTTTCTAATCACATCCCGTGTCATTTTCTTTTTCCTTAATCTCTTCCTAGTTTCGGCATTCTGTCAGAAAAGGAGGAAGAGACGTGCCGTTTCTACAAGAAGGGGGAAAAGGAGATGATTTTGCTATTCAACTAACACTGGGAAAGTGGGAGTGTTCTAAATGGTGGAAAATGTTCAAACTCTTGCTTTGTGTATACAGCTAAAGAGACCAAAGGGGCATAATTGTCTTGTGTACTTTGGCCTGCTAATGTGAAGATGAAAAATGCTCATGTGCTCATATCCACAGTGCTGTGATATATTACATGAGTTATACTGCACTGTGAAAATATACAGAGCTGATAAAAATTACCCTGTGCATTAGGAGCTCATGTCGTCCTCGATGTACGTTTTCTTGTTCTGTTCGGCAACCGCAATTACATTTTTACTCATGTTATGGGAGCCCCTAAAATGAAGGGATGAGATTTATCCAACGAAAAACTGTAAAACGTTATGATTTTGTCAACTGGCATGTCTTGCTCAATTTTAACCAAGTAAACTGCTTTTTATGCCCTATGGTTTCTTTCTAATTTGTGATGTTAGCGTCAACCAAAGTTAGTCCATTGACTCAAAATGTAAAATTTAAAGTGTAGTCAAGTGTAGCAAGAATCAGCTCGTCTTCTGAGAAGGTTAGTTCATGCATTCATAATTTTCTGTAATACGCTGTTGGCCAGATTTCTTACCGAATTAGGGGAAAAAATCTGAGCTTTTGCTTCATCTCTACACTGACCACCTGTTTTAATTAAAACATACTGCTTCCCAAATATTAAGACTCAATAATCTCAATAAATGACGTTATTCCTCCGTGAATATAAAATCCTTTAGACCCTTAGCGTCACCACTCAAATATTTTTGGTTCAAAATGAGCTAGTTTCACAATACTCCAAACTTCACTTCATTGCATACAATCAGCCTGTTAAAAGAGTTTCATTGGGCTATTTCAGAAAACACTACTTTTGTTAGTAATAATCATATCCGTGATTAAAAATCTTGCATATTGTTCTAATATTATTTTTGTGTTGTGTTTGTTGGCCCTTGAGTTTGTGTTATGTGGTATGTCTAACTGTATCTCTTTCCTGAACATGCAGTTGCTGAGTGTTACTGTGATTGTGGTTTGTGTGTTGTATATTACAACCATCTGTGCATTGCGAGATGTCATCTCCATTTTCTAGGCCCAGATCTTACCACATTATCAGTTGCAAGAAAAGGAAAAAGTCAACACTAGCCATTGTGATGTATTTTAAGGGGCCTGAGACCAAGTTTTGGGCTTAATGAGTGGGTCCACTGTTATTCCCCCCATCTATCAATCCTACCTGGAGTAAAACCTTTCAAACAGCTTCTCTGCCAATGTGTGGGACACTTAGTTCTAGTTTCTAAGTCAAACTTTCTACAGTTGGGCTTTTAATGCATTATACAGCATTAGACAGTTCTGCTTGTACACAGTCGGGACACAGTTACTCAAACCTGAAGCTGCGTACGTTTTTAGTTATAAAATATATCCTCAAACAGTCAAGGTTATTCCCCAATACCCATCTGTCTTATGTCACACAAAGCTATTATTATAAATAATACTATAGCTAGATTATATTTGGCTTATAGATATTTGTTTAAATATGTGCTAGCAAGAGGTAACTTTGCCTCTCAAGGTTTCTTCATCATCTTCCATACCATCTTAGGGAGTTTTGACCTTGCCACTGTTGTCTTTGGCTTGACTTGATTCTCTGTAAGTCTGCTTTACAGTAGAATGTATTGTAAAACGTGCTATACAAATAAATTGAACTGAATTGCATACATGAACACTGAGTTACCAAAAACAGACACTATACAATAACCCGACTTTGTTAACAGTCCTTGTCTTGGATGACAGAGCCATTAGGTGTAATTACAGAGGCAGGTATGCATAAACGCAGAGGTTCAGCCAACCCTAATCTTTGAGGCCAATTTTTTATCCTCTTAAACAGGGCAGAGAAAGTGCAACTGTGCATTTCAAGAACTCAACAGTTTCCAATTATTCAGCATACTGGAGACTTTATCAAATGATTCTGTTTAGAGTATCAAGAGTTTGGATCCATTTCAGATATTTCCTCTCGAAAACAGAACAACTATATTAGGATTATCTCTACTTTTTATAATTAAAATCAAAACAACTACATATTGGAATTCTCTTTTTTATAATTAAAATATAAAATTAAGTAATCATCTTCTAAAATCCACCTTGGTTTGCTTTATCTTTGTATGCATCTAATGAAACATCTTTGGCTAAAACTGAGTCCTGATCTGGCAGCTATTGCTGTTCAATCTGAACAAAAATGAACAGCAAGAAATTCAAGATCAAACTCAACATCATTCAAAGTCCAGATCTGAGAATGTTAGTAACAAAAACACAGACAAGAATTTTTATATTGCCTTGATCAGAACACAGAACCCAGCCAAAATCAGACAGTATTATATAAGTGAGGGAGACTAAAAACAAATTAATCAGACAATCCTCAAATAACTTGTAAACCTAGCTTAGGGGGTCACAATAACATTTCTTAATAGTCATCACTTATAATGTAATTTCATTCCTGAATTACCCAAAATACCCAGCCTAATGGTCTACATTTAAAGCAAAACACACCGATACAAGCAGTGATACACTGTTACAATAACAACTTTAAGCCAGCCAGATCAACCTCTGATTATAAACAGTTTTAGCAACACAAGGAGGATGCTATTCTAACAGCCCACTGCTATTATTTTACAGTAGAATCAAACAGGGAAAAAAATGAGCTATTTTCTGTTTTACACAAATAATATACCAAGTCTTCAATGGCTCATTTATCCAGAGAAGGAAATTTTCACAAGCTTTATTTTCTTAGTGAGAGCAGGTGGGTTGAACTAAATACTTCAGAACAAATCCATTTCTATTACTGGCAGCAGAAACTTTCACGTAAAAGCATTTTGGGTGGGCCTCTCTCACTTGGAAAAATGCCATTGTAACATCTCCACCTTTACTGTAAAGTCTCTGACTTTTAATTTTTTTTGAGAGAAGAGAAAAAAGATGGAGCATTTAACAATAGTGGCTTTGAATTTGCACAGTAATATTGGCAAAAAGCAGCCAGTTTTTCTGTCCATAAAAACTATTTGGCCGTCTCCACATCCAAGCTAGAATGGCATACCTTGCTTAACATGATACCTATATGATACCTGTCTTGCATATAACCTTGAAAGTACATAAGGTTTCAGCAGGCAGAACTCCTCTTTGACCTAATATTTTAAAATTAGATACTGCACTTGGAGGTGTGGCACATATCACCTGTCTTGTCCCACTGTGAGTTTGCTTTCAGACAGTATTGTCCTCATAAATGTATAAACATTTGATCAATGAAAGACTGAACTCTTGCTACCCTTGGGGTAACAAAAAAATGCATTCTGTGTTTTTTTTTTCTTTCTTGCAAAGCATGTCCTCAAAACAACAGAGGCATAGAAGCACATAATCTGACCTAGCCTCTGTGCATCTGATCATGTTGAGGCCATCTAATCACATCTAAGATCTACAGAGAGAACAGAGAGGCTGGACCTTTCATCCTACACCAAAGTCAACAATATGGGATTCTTGGAAAGCATTGCTGACATTCTTGAAAGTAGGAAAAAAGATGGACCCCTCTTTCCCAAACTTTAGGGGATGGATAAAAGGCACAAGTTCTTGTTTGACAGCATGTTGATGAAATAATAAATTGTAACCACATTGGCGTTCCCTCTCTTCTCAGACGGGGGTGGGGGCAGATGGTGGTTGTGGTGAGAAATCTCTGCTGTAAGTGGGCGTCAGAGAGATTTATGGTCAACTTGGTCTAGAGCCCTCTATAGATGGGCATGCGTCCATGCGGTTTTTACCACACTGAATGCCTCCAGTTAGCTGGAGTCAGATGGGGGAGGGGGAGGAGATACAACCTTGGCAAGCGACTTAGTTTAATTAATAACTGCCCTCAATGAGGTGATGTTTATACAGATGGATCCTCTTTCTTCTGAACCCGCCACCCTTCCACATTGCTATGCCCTGTTCTGAGCTCTGGTTATCTTATGCCCTCAAAATATAAAGTGAGTCACTACTTCTCATTTCAGAACTGAACAAAAATTTCAGTGATGGTTAGTTCTGGTCTGTTTTTGGTTTAGTTGGTGGTTCTGTCTTTACAAACAAAATAGTCTTTCTGGTGAACATGGTTGTAAGCTAGTTGTGGAACCTGCTAGAGGGTGTTTAAAACAACATACTGTGGGCTGCATACTGTATGCTACTGTAGAAGTACTACATGTAGCTGATACTTGGAAATATAATTCATCAACTAAATGATCTCCAAAAAATCCACCAAAAACTAGCATTTCAGTGCTAGTTGATTCAATGCTGTCTCTCAAAGCACAGCAAACACAGTTAGTCCCTGGGGTCACATTAGCAAAACAAGGAGAGGAACACTGAAATCAAGAGACCAGGCCCAGGGAAAAGGGAAAATTTTTGCTATTAGGACAGCCAAAAATGAATCACAGAATTACTTGGCTGGGGCTTTTGTGGTGAGAATGGCATGAGTTCAAACTTAAATTCAGAGCCCACAATGCTGGCCTTAACGGTTCTCTCATTAGCGTGCTCTGAACAGGAGCACCAGGGTCATAGTCATGTTCCAAAATGGGTGCATGAGAGGGCCTCAAAAACTATAGTCTTCTTCTGATGTTGTTGTATCATAAAACTAGGAACATGCACAATAAACATAAGTTAGTCGTCAGTGTTAAAGATGCTGCAAAACTTTCCGGAGTTTCTGGTTTAGCTTTCCCTGCTGACAAAAGCAAAAAAACAAACAAACAAAATAACAACAGAATAAACTAGTCTTAACCAGTCTATGATAATTTGGTGATTCTAGCCAATGCAGTCTGATCTAGTTGGTTTTTCAGGTTTGCTAGCAGGTATTCCTTTAACCTCTAGCAGCATGTGTTGGTATCTGCTGTAAACTTGGTTTCCAGAGGCATTCAATACAGTTTAAGCTGATTTAAGCTAGTTTACAAGCTCACGTTTGACTGACTACCCATAATATATCAGATGAAAATCACTAAGCACAAAAGGAATAACTCACTGTGCGTTCTTGAAAACCATGAGAGGCTTGTACTGTGGCTGAATTGGAGTTGGCTTAAAGAACATTATGGAAGCAGGGATTGGATAGAAAGACATAGAGGAAAGAATATTAAATCAAGAAAGAAATAAAACCTTCGAACAACAACAAGGGGTTGAAACGGGTTTGTGTACAACATTTCTATGGTTTACCACAGCAGAACACAGGCATGATAGCAGTAACACAATGCTAATGCTAAACAGAGTGCTTAGGAGTAATATATTACCCCCAGTGACATGGGACGCGTGCTTCAGCCTGCCCAGGGTTTTGCTGTGCTAAATAAAGGCAGAGGCGCACACCAGACCCCCGGCTCCCTGCATGCTCCATCAAAAGGAGGCATCTTCCCTACTTTTATCCCCTAAATATACGGAAAGAACATCCCAATAAATCATGTCCTCTGATCTTCCTGCCAGGAATTCCTACACAGATTGCCTTTGTCACACCACTAAGATCCATGAAATACGGAAACAACGGCAGCACACTCCAAAAATCCCGAGAATGCCATTAGGATCCATTTGTGCCTGAAGAGGGTGGTAAAGGGAATTCTGAGACTTTTTTTTGATCATTCAACAATTGAAAATAATCTACCCCTAACTGTGTCCACATGTTTCAGCCTGGCTGGACCACACACGCAAGTACTTGCACAGACATAACACATACACAGTCAGTTACAGCAAAGCACACCTTTTACTGTCTATCCATCTGACCTGCCCATCCTATCCATCCTGTCCATCTTGTCCATCCGTCTGTCTGTCAATCCTGTGGGATGATTGACAGAGCAGGAAAGTAACGTTTTTTTAAATACTTTGGAAATTCAAAAATATGCATGACATCAAAAATGCTTCAAAAGATTTAGAATGCTAGTCAGATCACAAATCAAAAGTGTGACAAAGGTACATGAGGAAAAAATTTCAGACCATGTTGGATTGCTGTGTTGCTCTTACAGGCTTCAGACTCTTGAAAACGCATAAAAGGAGGAGCGCTTAGACGAGATCTCTTGAGTCTTGAGAAATGCTCAAGAAATAAATCATTCCAAATGTCTGCTGCTGTGCCCACGTGTGCCACTGTGTTTCTTGTAATATTAGAGTAGACACCGATGGCACTACAACAGCAGGCATTAGTGAAGGACTGGAAAATAATTAAAGTGGCTGATCAAAGACAACGTTCAATGGCGTTTGGGAACCTTAATTTACACTCACTGGTTTTGGTTTCAGACCCAAACCTTAAATGTGGTATGGCTCTGGACTAGCGTTTTACACCATGGAAGAAATCGATGCCAATTCACCAGAGAACAAACCACATATGGACCTTATGAAGATCCGGAATCATATCCAAAAATGTTGTATTTAAGCCAAAATTCTGGTTGTGTGGATTAGGAAGAATAGAACACAGAAAAAGAGTTATTTTAGATTAATCTGTTAAACTTTTCCGAGGTTTTCATCTAAATTAACCATAAAACATAAGTTCAGATTTAGTCCAGTCACTGCAGAAAAATCTGGCTGTAGAATTTTAAAACATTTAAGATTCCAGGATGTTTTAAGGAACCTTTTAGTGAAGATTAATGCTAAAACAAACAGTACATGATGCCTAATTATAAGGGGTCATCATGCTTGTCACAGTGATGTAAAGCCAGAAAGTTTATAATATAGTTTGTTATCGTGTCAAAACACTGTCTTAGTGCTGATGGATGTTTCATCAACAAAGATGACTTTTGGAAAACATGCAGTATCGCATGGACACAACAAACCAGCTGTCATGCATATGTAGCTTATACAAATTATATCAGTCATTTAGTTTTAATAGTTTTACAAAGGGAGAAATTCTCAAATTTCCATCGATTTGAACTCTGAATGACCCTTTTGTCAACAATGACCTGTGGTTTGTTTATAAAGCAACAAGCATGAGGGCTGGTTTATGGCTCTGAAGCCCCCAGAACATACACAACCATTAGTTTCATTTGTCAAAATACAAAACATGTTGATTGTAGTTCATGTTACCTCACATGCAATCAGTTTCAAGTATTGGTAATTACGTTTCATAGAAATAACACCGTACAAAATGATATAGGTGGTATATTGTGGTTTTGGATAGGATCTGGTAAAGATGACATGAGAGATGACACGAACTACACAAAATACACAAAATGCAGATGTATAGAAACACCATAAGGTTGTGTTTGGTGGCCACATAAATCTTGACCTAAACCTAAAAACTATGTGGGTCTCAGACCAAAAAAAAAGTTTGAGAACTCCAAAAAGGTTCTATTGAGTGACCTTTGCCCTGTCAAATAATAGGACAGAGATAGCAAGGAAGCCATGACATCATCAGTGTCTACAGAACACATTGTGAAAGGAAATGTGCCAGGCTGGGAATCTGGGACCTTATTTTATTGTGTGTATAGATTCTAGGGGTCGGCACTGTCTACAATGACAACCATCACAAGCCTCTTACAGGCGTTCCTAACAGATGGTGTAGCACAGAGTCTCCCACCCTGATTTATTTGACTTTCATGCTTATACAGGAGTCCACACGTACACCATAGTCCATTGCGTTTGCAGAGGATGAAAAACACAGAAGGGGATTAGGTCTCGCAAGTCCTAAAAAGGAAAGAAACAGGCACATTTTTGCAATAGTTAGAAGTCATAAAAATCCAGAGAGGGATAGATGTTTTTGTAAAAAGTAATTATGGCATGGCTGAGATAGCATGAACTTTGGACAGTTCAAGTGTACTGAAAAAACAGAAAGGTGGACATTAGCTAGTTTTTCTGAACATTCTGAAAAACAATTAGCTTAGCCTCATCACTCCTGTAGGCAAGAAAAAGCCATTTTGAGAGAAATTTACAGCATTTCTTGTAATATTGTGGGATAGATTTTCTCCACACCACATGCTGTTTGGACGACACGTGCGGTAGAACACATATCTTACAAAGGATGCTTTTCTTGGCTCAGTAAAAGCACTGGAGAGCTGAATGTAGCATCTAAGTTCACAAAAGGCTTCTAATGTTTCACAAGCTCAGTTTTAAAGTATAACACACCACATTGCTAACCTAAACTTTGCATTACTACATCCTTTATGATTTAACTTAAAAAAATACAATAATGTATGTCCTGTGACAACAGGCTCAGTGTATTGGTATTCCGATTTATTGGATTTTCTTGTTGCATATTTCGTCAGTAGAAAAATCTGACTTAGGCCAATCTGTTCTTATTGCTGTGATCAAAAGGCAGAAAGTCTAAGATCGTTTTGTCCTGGAACTGTGAATGTTGGCTTTTGATGGCCAAATTCTGAATGGATCCCTGCCCATAACTTCTATTGTACTTCCCATCTTATCGATAAAACTCACACATCAAAACATTTCTGAAGATGTGAACTTGGACAAGCACCTGTGAACATTCTCAAAAAAAGCTTTGATAGGACACAAGTTTGGATTATACCCATGCTAAATATTTATTTAGCCACCTCTGGGAAAAGAATAAAGAAATCCAAGTAAATATTTGGGTTTGAGAATTAGATTTCTGCAAATTCAGTTTTTCTGGCAATAAGGAATGAAACTGTTCATTCTGCAAGAAAGCCCATGTCTATTGTAACATGTTTAGACTGAACAATGACTTTAGGCCATTGATAGATTAAAGTTCAATGATATCAATAAAAAACTTATTTAAAAATAAGCTTAAATAAAAACAAAAGTTAATAAATTAAAATCTACAAACACTTTAGCATTAATAAAATATTTAAAGTTAATTGATATAGGACACTTTGTCTGAGATGTATTGATGTGTAACCATTTGTTATAAATAGATAAATCTGTTAATTGAACCCCAATGAACAATTGATTATATAAATGTACATATACAGCATACGCGCTTGTGTGTAAGAGGAAGTCTGTTGCACTAAATGCCTTAGGACCCAAAATTCAATTTATGGGCAGTTTACAGGACCTGAAAGCCAGCCAGCCATTTTTGGAATGCTGGATATGAGATAGGCCCAAGATGGAAATTCAAATATCCAAAGGAATTCTAATTACAGTGGAAATCAAACACCATCAATTATAGAGTTTCAGCAATACTGCATGTCCTTTTCCCTCCTTCAAAAACCTGTTCCTCATCCAGCCACTGTCTTCCGGCCATTTTTTTTACAATGGCCTAAAGAACGGGATAAACGTCTCGAAAAATGAACCACACTAAACACTGAAATGTTTCTACAAAATATCTACAAATACTCAACATGTGGGAACGATGCTTTGGAATTTCCCAGATAATATCCATTTATCTTGAGAGATAAACAATTATCCCTCATATACACTGAAACACATTTTAAATATTTACATGCTTTGCTTAGTCTATTTAAGAACACTGTTGCACCACAGTGTCATAGATGCTTAAAACTAGATTTGAAAATAATTCCTACCAAGATTTACCCTGTATGGACAACACACTCTGGCATTCATCTCTTGTACACAGCTATCCGTCTAAGTAATAACTGCTAACAAGCTAATTTATTTTTTTCAATACATGTCTTTGTGCTTGTCCAGAGTCAGAATATTGGGTCCAGCTCTCAACAGTACCCACCTTTGTGCTTTAACCTCATAAAGTCAACATGGATAAAGAGAAGGCAGATTTATTGATTTAAAGGAACAATACTTGCATATATGACTACACTGCTTCACTTGTATGCAAGTATCACCATACATATTAACTGTGTTTTTGTTACTATTGATCATGGAGTTACTATTAAATTACTGCAGGCTGTAACCAAGTGTGGACCAACTCCATGGTGCACAAGTACAACACACACCTATACATCTGCATATACCTGCAGGACAACTACAGGCTATAAATTATATACTTCTGCCAGAAAACAACATACAATACAGTACATTTATGTCTTTAGCAAGTACTTTCAGCTAGCATCTGAGTTTCACTGTGAAACTTGTGGTACCTCATGTTACTCATGTTACACACCCAACCAAACAGTTTAATGTGTCATTAAACTATACCAATACCAGTTGGGAGAGAAAATAAAGCAATACTGTAAATCGCAATGCCAAAGCTTTTTGTAGCAAAAAATACAGTAAAACAGGCTTAAAATGTTATTCAAACATATACAAACAGTATGGGATTCTTTCTCAGGCCTTTTCTAAATTCATCAGAGCAGTCTGAGGGCATGTGAGACTAGCATTTATTTCAGGGTGAACAGAGGTTGAACAAACCTCTAGGTCAGTCTGTGGGGGAGAATACTTTACGACCCGTCTCTGACCAGCACTTATCAGTCATCATCTCAGAGCCCTAAATCAACCGCCTGTCTGTGAGAAGACAAATACAGAGAGGAAAAGACGCATTAACGTCCGCAGTCAAAATTGTGCCAAGTGTCACTAAGTGTTATTGTCAGAGCCATGCTTTAACACCACGCTGCTGACCTCCATTTCCTGTTTCCTGTCCCTAGAGGGCCAGGAGACAATCCCAGGAAATAATTCTGAATCGGCCCTACAAAGGAAGGTGTTCATTCAAACAAGAAGCCGTGTGCAGATGTGAATACTTTGGGCCTCATAAAATAATAAGAATTATAATAATGCAAATATTTTCTTTCCCTAACGCACATGTGCAAGACAAGATTAGAAATATTCATTTTATCATTGTTGTATAACCTTGTTTTCTCTAACACACGGGGAGTCACAAAAGGTAGTTCCATTAAAGTATGTACAGTATATTCATATACAGTGTAACGTGCCAGTCTGAGAAGGTGATGTCCTGCTCCCAATGCAGTGCTCAGTTTTCTGACTATCCCAGTGAACAGACGATACTGATGCTTAGTATAGCCAATAAATTACTCACCAATTAAGCATCCTAGGTGTATATGTTATATAGCATCCTGAACCTTTAAAGCTTTAAAATGTAAGTATGCAAAAAAGTGGGACCGCAAACTGTGTGATCAGCTGAACAGCATTAGCCAACTTATTTTACAAAAAACAAAACATTTTCCTTTTTTTTACCCAAGGCAATGACAACCATTTGCACACAAATGTCATCACTAACCTCTTGTTTCGCTTTTATACTGGCTTTGTAACGCAGAAACATTAGTCGGAGTTTAACGCCAAAGGCTTGTGGTCTACGCTAACAATGCTCTTACATGTCACTCATCTTTTATAGATGCCATTGACCCCTAAATAAATCATGGAACAAGCATGTATTGCAAAGCATGAGCACAGGAAATCAAAGCAAAGGTCATTGCTTGATTATGATGATAGACTTAAGAGGCCTCAGGCTGGGACTACAACATGCGTGTTTGATGTTTGCTCCCATGGTTTTCACATACTGTCATCAATAAGCTGCCATAAAAACTGAGACTGAACCCTTTGAATGAAATCACAGTGACTTATATTCTGCAGAGTGATTTATGGTGTAAACGTTTAAAAAGGTTTGGTGAGTCTATAGAATACTGTATATTATGGCACATGGCCCAGTGACAGGAAGCATTTAAACTGGTATGCTGGCTTTTTGCAGGGTTTCATATCTGATGAGGCTGGTTAACAATAAAAAACATGTTTTATGTTGCACAGTCTCCAAGGTCAGCTTGGCGTCACTGACCCATTGGCGTCACTGACAGCAAACATAAAGTAGATAGTAGAACATCATGGAATTCTAAATCAAACTTTGTGCCTGAATTTATCTGGAAAGAATTCCACTGTTAGTTATAAAGGTTATGGAGGTTACGAACGATCTAACGTGTTGAAATCTTGAGGTTTTTGGTAACCAATGTTAAACCCAAAAGCTTTGATTGATCTTTAAAAAAAACTACACACAAGATCTTTTCTCCAAAGCTTCATCTGAGGATGAGTGCCTAAATACACATTTCTACAAATCAACATTTTTTACTAAATAAATAAATTATACAAAGAGCACTATTTTGTAATGATGTGGAAAACCGTGGCCCCAACTTGCATATTTAAAAGCAATTAATCACTCAGTGGACATCATTGGAAGTTTAGTGAACTTAAGAAAATTTAGATCATTCCAATGACTGTTTTGTATTTCTGACCAAAATGGAAAAAAATGTCCAATCTTGCACTGTTTAAATGTGATGTTCTGGTAAATTAGATTAACAAAGTAGATGATGATATCTACACAGAGCTCTGCCGAATTACACCACATGCACACAAACAAAATCTGACATTCTGAATAGAAAAAGATCAAAGTAAATAGCTGAGTAAATAAACAAGTTTTAACATATTTAACAGCAGTGTTTCTTACTGGCCACATAGCTACGGAGAGCCAGAAGAACATTTTCCCAGACAAACCTAAAACGGCAAACTTCTCTGGTATCTTATGACACGCTGAGCCTTCATGGATCTCAACAGCAGCGCTGGGACTCCCCTGTTTCACTGAATAATCATCTGCGTCTGCTGGCCCATCTTTCAGCTCTGCTAAAAATAAAGGGGAGCTGTCTGTGACTTGGTTGTGTTTGGTTACCTGATAAAATATTAGCTCAAGGAGCTGTGGGGGTTATGATGCAAGACGGGTTAGCTGCTTTTATAAGAATACAGTGATGCACACATCCATCTCTGTGTGTACTGCTCCCGAGATGCTGAATAACATTCAGCTGTTGCCCAGATGTGCAAATGGTTTTACTGGCACATACCTCATTGAAAGCACAGACACACCATCAACCAAAACTACAGTATAACAGATTGACAACTAATATATAGTTTTAGAGTTTCACGTTTGCCTTGGGGCCTAGCAAAAACACAGGAAAAAACTTTAGCATTATTATCATTTAACAGCAAATAAGCAATGTCAGCAATGTCCAAAAAACCAGCAATGTCCAACTTTTGTACCTCACAGACGCATTGTAATGCGTTTTAGACACCGAACACTTCATATTTAAATAAGGCAGCTGCCACTCATTGCACTGTTCAACAGATTGGATTCATTTACCTTTTCACGACTTTTAAAATCCACATCAAGTACTGAAGAATGCAATAAAATAAGTAATATGCATTCCCATGACTCTTGTTGGCCTTAAGATTAGGATTTCCTGGTACTTATAACAACAATCTAATCTATCAAAGACATATGTTGCCAAAGATTCAGAAAATCAAGCTTTTAAAAATCCCAGGAAGGGAATATAAACATAATTGACAAAATGAATACTTTAGCGCTTTTTTGCAGCAAATAAAAGATTTCTTTCTGCTGCATGTAACTCGAGCAAAAGAATGAAAAACAGACTTGATAAACATCTAGCACTACAGTTAATTACCCATCCCTGCTTAACTCAACAAAATGACCTTGTCTGGCTACAGTTCCACAATCCACAATCATTACTTGGCAAATAACAGCAGGTTATTTACAATCCCATCTCCAACAATTGCCCAGCGGGTCATTTAGATAAATGTGATTACCCCTAAGAACCTAGAGGAAGCTTCTTTGCATTCTGATTTCTGACCTTACTGAATTTCATAGCTTCCAGTCAAGCGGGAGGCAGACACATAACTCTAAACTCGCTCCTAAAACAACAGCTGCAGTTTTCTCCCAGGACCCTTCGAGAGATGGAGAACTCTGACATGTTTTGTGTGAATGAAATCAGGTGGGGAAGGTAAAACAGCAGCACGAAGTCATTGCTGATCGCGGAGAAACGTATAAACAGGGCTGCACCAATTACAGTCATCCATCCACCAGCAGTGATGTCGTTCTTTGGGTAATGTTGTTATGCTTATGTTGCCTAAGCAAGCTACTGAGACTATATTTCTCCACCAATTAGCATTAGTCAGTGTATAATTAGTGCTTCTTTTCCTATATAGTTCAAATCAAAAAAGGAAAAAAAAGGAAACGCTCTCTAGTTAACACTAAACTTAAGTCTTGTTGTCCATTATGCTTAGCACACAATTAGGCCAGGGTAACAACACCAAAAACAACAGAGAAGAAAGGTGCTGTTTGCACCTGCCCACCCCCAATCCACTCAATGCTCAATGCCTCATGTCATTACCTTACAACTTGTTTCTTATACAGTAGAGATTGTATTGCTATTTATTATATTAAATGGTCCATAAATCCACATCCTAAATCCCAGGGCAACAGTCCTCAGTAAAACCAAGATAATGTTTATAATGAATGTTCAACAATAGCTAAACTGTACTCTTTTCATTAGAGCGTAGACCACTAAGTGTAGATGAATGTATAAAATCAACAGTGTGCTCTCATTGGTAGAATCTGCTCACTGACAATTTGATATACTGAGGCTTAAATCATGGAAGTTTAAACTATGCTTTTATAGTGCCGTTTAAGTGCCTTTACAGACAGAGAGATCACTGCTATGTCTAAATTAATGGTGTAAGGTTTAACGCTCAATGCATATCATTGTACACGCATTAAGATTTACATGTAATTCCTGCATTACATGTTGCTAATGAAACAAAGACTGATCGAAAATAATTTTCCACTGCCTTACAGCTCACACAACATGCAATGAATTATTTAAAAAAACATATAGGTGGCCTAAGTGCATGGATAAAACATTCACTATTGCCTTGCGGACTGCCTGTTTTAAATTTACTTACAGCAGAGGGGATTGCTTTTGAAGACATTCCAAATTCTTGTTATATAGTCTGTGGTCAAAAAGATTTTCTTTCCTTCCATATTTTAATGAAGTTTAAATGCAGAAAGAAATTAATGACTGATGATTTCCACTGTTTAGACTAATGGACACACCGGGTCTAATTTCTCAGGGCTGTGTTTGCTTTAACGTCACAAACAAAAAATACGACAGCAATAGAAATTGTTAAAATAAAACATGAAGTGCCGTTGTCTGTACATTGTCAAAGTCCAGAGATGAGGTGTGAAATCTTGTAAGCTACCATTTTGAGGCATTCTTGTTTTAGTAAAAACTCTACTAGTCTCCAGAGCTAACATCTGGAAGATTGCCTTAATGTTTCAACAAATTTGTCAAAGCAAAGTCAATTTCTAACTTCCACATCACACTTAAGATTTTTTCATTAATAAGAGCAACACTGTTTACACAGACACAGTGATAATTACATTCATATGTGGCCCAGGGGGAAACATGTACAGTGTGTTTCCACATGTTTACCATCTGACACTTCACACTAAGCAAATGAATGACCCTTTTTCACACATCCTAATATCAGCATTTGAATGCATGGGCAGGCATCAGACATCTTTCCCCAAACTACTTACATCTGCAAACGGTGGCTTTGTCCATCAATGCTTTTATCCCCTCATTACCCTAATACACCCCTTTTATGAAGAAGTATAACACAAGAAAGAGTTCTGCTGTTTTAAATATCAATAAATTCATTCATTGGTAATCAGAGACATGCGGCTTTTCAGTGCAAAAGCGTGATTGTGAATATGTTGCGGCTTGTGAGTTCTACAAATCCAACAATTCAGTCATATTGAGTAGCTTATATTCTGGACATAAAATGGCCAGTTGCTTTGTCCATTTTTACTTCGCTAAACAAAGCAGTTAACAATTGGCTGAAACGTTCCAGTGAACAAGAGAAATGATACAAACAACAATGTTCCAGTGTTGTTAAACTGAATATCAGCACTCGTGGTGGCCAACAATAAAGTTTATATATTATACAAGAATTTCCTAGGCAAAAGTATATAAGCCATTATGTCAGCTGTCAGAGTCTTAAGCTTTTAGCTAAAGTTTATGATACAGGCTAAATAACAGTGTGTCGTAAAACTGCATCCAGGTCACCAAGTACAAATTGAAGCTGTGGCTACCTCAGCAAATACCGTACACTAAAGAATTCACAATTTGGTTGAAAATTACAGTGGAAATATTTGTATAAAAGGCTACAATCACTATGAATTACCTCTGACATGTTTGCACATTTACACAGGAAAGCCAATAAAGGAAAAAAACTGTGTTAGTGTGTGAGAAAGAAAGCGATACAGACAGTAAGAATACAGTCAGTGGAATATTGTAGGATGGGCTAATGAGAATGTTCATCAATCCTGTTGTCAGTGGAAGACAAGCTGAAAGTATGTGGTTTCCTCAAGGACGAGTTAGACAGGACAGGCCACCTCACAGAAGGAAGCTGGAGTCTCCACAGTACCATGTGGAAAAAAGGGAGGGAAAAATCCAGGCCAGATTGAAAAGAGGTAACCCAAAACTCTGAGGTGGCCTGATAGAAGTCAGGGGCCTTTTCCCCATCCACACCCACTTTGTGTTGTGTTGAGTGCAAGGAAGAAACTGCTTTTCTTAGAGCCAAGATAAGCAAATATAATGGTGCCACACATTAGGTTACTGTAAGGAAGGAGAAAGAGAGAGACTGGGTGAGCGAGAAGGTGAAAGAGAGAGTGTGTCTTAGTTCTATCAGCAGTCCAATCGGTTCCTCCTTTTCTTGACATTTAAGAATAGGGAGTCATTGACGCTACTTCAGCTTGTGAAAGATCTCATCATCAGAATTTAAACCACACAGACTCGGTGTCCTGCAATGCTGAAGAATAACCCTGCATATGAGTTTTGCTAGATTTAGAATTTTTTTATCAACATTTTTATCATGGATTAAAGATTTTTTCTATAAAATCTAAATCTCATGGGTGTCAGATGAGCTCTGTGTGCCTAATTATTACATCACAAAGAACATTGTGCATATTGCGCAACTGTTGTGTCCACAACACTGTATTTGTATCTTATTTAGTACCAGCATACATTAGTATTACTTGTCACACATTTTAATATTTCAATAATTCACAATATTTGTATATTGTACTGCAATTTTGTCCTGTGCATGAAATATTTAACAAGAATTGTCAGTTTCTATACCTGTATGCAGATACATGCATTCTGAAGTTCTGAATACAGCAATAATTTACCAATAATGACCATAATCCATAATCTGTTTTTTTTCCATCTGTTTTAACCAATGATATTTACATTTATTTGATTGGCAGGCACTTCATTTGAAGTGAGATAAATACTGTTTAAGTAGAAGCAAAGAAAAACTAAATACAAAGAACCAAAAGTGCAACTACAGGAATGGGATACATTACTCCACTGGATTCCACCATTTAGGTTAGACATTTGTTTAACCACCATTCTCCATTCAATACTATGTTTAAGGAACTTTTGTTTACATACCTGCAGATTGTAAATCTATTCTGGTAATGCATATCTTGGACAGCCAACTGTTGAGACTAACAAACTGCCATATATATTCAAACAAAAACAGCATTGAATAGATGTAAATAGTAGGATGTGGACATGAGACTGTATCCTGTTGAGGAAATGCTTCCCAAAAATATGTCATTATCTGACCTGTGGTCAGAAGCAACAATGCATCACCTCCCCAGAATCAGCTGCCAATATTTACTCTGACTTTCCTACAGACTTCCTTTGTGACACACATAGAAATATATATAAATGTTTGTTTTCATTTTTGAAAGTGTAGCAGTGTGCAAGACGATCTATGACATCTTCCATAAAGTAAACATCCAATATTAAACAACCAATTTTGACTTTACTGAGTCAATGTCCAGCATAAAACAAGGCCAAATGCATGATTTACCATCTTCAATTTCTTGGGATACATAAGTCAAAATTATTATCTAGACTTCATGTTCAACTTTATGAACTATTTCTATGTTTTCCTGATATTACACATGACTGCTTGCGTTTATAAATCGCTCTGCAGAAATATGGCGTCTGGTTGGGTTGTCTGGATGAAAAAAGATTTGGAGTGCGTTTATCAAAACCTTGTTTCCAACACGGTTATGTAACTCCACACTTCCTGCCCAGCATCTCTACAACAGCTCCCTCAGGTCTCTGAAACATATGAGACTACACTACATGCAGGCATGAAAATCCTGACAGGAAACTAATACTAACCTTTAACACTGTATTAAATAGAAGAGTGGTTACGTCTCCTAATAACTATTTTACCTTTCTTTTCCATCACACTCTTCTGACTAAAATATGCAAGTTAAGAAAATAAAAACAAGGGTTTTATGGAGGAAAATGGCCTCAGCAAGGTTAAATCAGGTTTTTTTGAGGTATGGAATCTCCTGTTGTATGGGCAGGGCTAACTGCCAAACAGCCCCACGGAATGGGAGAATGCATCTATGACTTTCCTGTGGTTTCTCTTCATCTGGAAGTTGTAATTAGAGCCTGATAGGGTCTCGGATCCTCAGATCCATTCCACTGCCAAGTAAATGGTACAGAAAAACATTCACCGCCTCTATTTTGCCATGTCCATCATGTTCTTACCAGTGTAGTTAACATTTACTGAGCATGGTGGAGAGAAGTCACACTCAAAATTTCCAAATGGAAACAAATGTGGTGAAAGTTTATAGACATACTGTCTTTGGGCGGTGAAGTCATTCTGGCCTAGATCAGCCCTGTTATGAGGCAGAGGCCCATTTACGGCAAATATCACATAATCCATTTGGTGCAACAATCAAGAATCAGGTTTGGTTAAGTTGTAGTGGCATTTGTTGCTGTTTTATGGACATAAAAACAAATAAGGAAGGAAAACAAGAGAATTTGTTATTATAGCCACATGTCCAAGAACAGCTTTTCCATGACTGTTTACAAGGGGAGACCCCATATGTATAACTGTGTTTCCAAACTTTTCAAACTTACGTAACCACACAGGTTTATTATTATAGAGTTCATGCCCCTCACTGACATCAAATATTTACCAATTCAAGCTTTATTTAACAACTAAAGCTGTGAACTGTTACTTTCTGGGGATTAAAATGAACAAAAATCTGTTTTTGAATATGACAGAGCAATGTTCAAAATGGCCTTTTTTTTCCCCATTTACTGTAAGCTTATAACACTGACTTATAATTGAGCAAGTCAGGCCAGATTGCCTGAAATGTCAGCTTGGCTACATTTGTCTTCAACATTCGTAAGATTTTATGGTTTAGATAGAGATGGTGGCATAAAGGCAAACGTTACATATTGCAGCTTTAATATTATTAAAGTAAAAAATTTAGAACATATTTCCAAAAGCAAATGCAACTCAGAACAATCTCAGAACCACTGTACACGCATAAGCAGCAAGTCTCATTGTAGCATAATCTTGCTTGAGACTAAAAACCACTGTTCCCTGCTTCTCTTTGACAGCTTTGTTTGTCCTTTTCCTAATTTTCCCAAAATTAGGATAATAGAAGCCAATTATTTCGAACCGGTGACCTTTAAATGTCCGTCTCAACTCAACAACGATTATCCATCAATTACTACTGGCTGATATTTGTTAAGCACACAAGGTCACGGAACTTTCTGTCACATGGGAAATTAAGACCTTATCCGTCCACAAACACTTTATTCAGGTAACAGCCATTTAGGTACTCACAATTTTGCAAAACACGGTAATCACACTATTTCAATTACGAGTGTGTTTAAAAGATACAGAGGTCTACTAAGTCCCAAAAAGACAATTACGCATCAAAGAAATAACAGGAAAAGGAAGTGATGTATAAAAAAAACTTACTTCCTCAGTACAGGAAAGAAAACAGTGAACTCCACCTTTCCTTCCTTGTGTTTGAGCTGTGAGCACAGCTGCCAGTGTCAACCAAGAACCCTTGAGCACTCACAGGAAAGATGCATCACACTGTCCTGAAAATAACTGGGTCGCTTTGTCCATACAAACGAAAACTACTCTATGTGTGTGTATAGGCCTTTAAAAACACCTCTTACACACTCTCACTAATTGGTAACTAACACAAGCAAAGGAGACTGGAAAAAAGCAATATTACAATTCTATTAAAAAGAACATTAAACCATGCAACATTATTGATGAGCACATCAAACAAGTTGACAAACAAAGATATCCATGTAAAGGTGAATTCATTTTTGTCGGAAACTCACCATGTGCACATTTGAACAGGCGATTCATCCTCTGAACTTTGACCTTGGAAGTCATTTTCCACAGCCTTTTATTTTTTCAAAATACAAGTTTGTATCATTGACAACGATATTTTTTGCAATAAACATTCTTGTTAAATGGTGTTTTATTGCACTTGTCTGACCTTGTTTGGAATTCTTACTATAAGGAGAAAAAACAAACACATAAATATATTTATTAAATAAGTAAATACTGGTATATAACACCAGTTTTTAACACAATATACACGCAGTAGCATGCAGCACAGCCTAATCATTTACTGTTAATGATTAAAATGAGAAAGGCTCTTGTAGAATCATATACTCTTTCACTTTAATGCTTCTTTACTGTCTGCTTTCCATCCTTGTGCTTCTTCTGCTCTGTCATTTTATAAAGTTTACTTAATCAAATGTGGCACAGCTGGATTCGGATTGTCTTACCAGCAGACCTCAAGTGGTAAAATTCCCTACAGACTTTCACCATAGCAACAGTGAAAGAGTTCTAAACAATGACATCACTACGTAATACAGCAACACCAGCGTGTATCAGTACAAACATGTGTTGTAATGCATTAGAACATCAACAGAGATCATCATAGGATGTGATTGGAGATTTCCACTGAATCCAGTGCCAAATGAAAGTCAAAGAACTGTTCAGATCATAATTGTTTAGACTATAAACTGTTCTGTCTCTTGTCTTTTACAATAAGTTTAGTGTCGTCAAAGGCAACACTTGCAGATTGAAAAACAGATTATACCACAGATTACGATGTAGATGGTAAAAAATTTATGTAAATGTTAATGTAATAAATTGTAAAATTATATTTTTCTTTAAAAAAGACTTGGACTTTGCACCTAAACAAATATTGTAAATACTGTATGTTAAAACCATAGCATTATATAGTCACCTCAATAATACAGCACACACATCTACCTGGGTAGTTTTATGCACAATATGCCAATGATGTCAGCAATTTAACAAGATTTTTTTTAAACATAATTGCTTAATGTTACTGCTATATAAGAGTCCACAGCCTTCATGTTATATGTGTGAATGAAAGCTTTCCAGACAATTCAGGAAATGAATTCATACTGTATGAGAGGTGATCTGGGGATAGGTCCAGAATAAGCTCTCAGGGGCATCCAGTTCCAGACTGAGCTTCTAATGGGAAAATGGTGCAGGTTGGTCTGTTTCAAGAGTTAAGTGGCCTTCTTTCTTCCTTTCTCAGTGATAGGGTAGATAGAATATCAGCCAAACACTTTAAGACGTTTATTCTCATTAACTTTTCCTTGAATGAATAAACTGACATCTTTCATCCATGGGAAAATGCAGCATATCTCTGCACTGCAACCTTTTACCTTTTTATATTTGGGTGCCTCTTTTGAAGCTTAACCTCATTTTATTTAAGTATTTAGTCAGTTAGGTATAGGATTTTATAGACTCACTAT
>JBAJNP010000024.1:0-37927 GCA_036877545.1 Yasuhikotakia modesta
ATCTATCTATCTATATGTTTAATACCTTTTCTTACGTACCTCCCAACTTATCCACAGTGGGCAACGATAATGAAACGTTAACAATGCCGATGACGCGGGTGGTGACGTAACACCGCGCAGCCCGTGCTGGCATCTGAGCAGAATTTGAAAGAGAAGAACCGGCGGATAAGCATCGAAACGACGAGTCCAAACTTCATCAAAACTCGCCTTTATTCACACAGGGAGTAACTAAAACGAGCGTAACTACATGTTCTCCGTTTCCTTTTTAGAGTTTATTTGAAACAGTGGGTCGGTTGGACTACAGCTGCTGTTCCCTTGAGAAGAGGAAGAGCGTCCGCTGTGAACTTTACAGTCGTGGTTTAGCTCTGAGTGAAAAGGAAGTGCTGCCTGTATTTTTGGGCAACATGAGACTAATCTTCGCGTGCATTTGTCTGTACGAAGGACGGAGTTTAACCTGGCAGTTTTAGTTGAATCTTTGCGGGCTAAGTAAGCTAATCTGCGCTAGCATCTGTTGTCGCGTTCAGAGTCAACCAAACACGCTCCGATGAAGAGTCGTTTATGGTCAACATTAACTGAACCGCCAAACTAAATTCTGTTTTAACTTTACCAGCGTGTTTTTCTGCTCAAGAAGGCAATATTTTTCCGGAGGTGACTGAACATGAGCTGTACGCTGGTGGAGTGAGTCACTGGACACTTGCAGGGGAATCTCTGGATAACTCGCTGGTTGTACTAGTACTAGTGTACTAGTGTAGTGCTGATGGCCCGGAGGAGGTTGGACAGTCGCAGTGGATCCTCTGCCCTGCTTTCAGAGATCCACACTCACATCCAGACAGATGCTTTGGACGCCGTGTTTGACATGGGCAACGAGCTTGGCAGGTGTGCAACAGGCATTATGTCAACCTATTCTAACTAGTTTTACTAATACGTGCTTGATTTGACAGTTATATTGTGTTTGTATGTATGTTAAACAATAAACTCACTGCAGTACATACTTTTTTTACCTTATCTTATTCAAAATAATATCTTATGTCATATCTCACATATCCAAAATAACTTATGTCATATCTCACATTGTCCAATGCCGGAAATACAGCTGTGTGTGTTCAGTAGAGAAGAGTAGTTTTTACATAGTTAAACAAACTTTTGTATTGTTTTCAGTTTAGGAAATCTGTCTTTTTATACTGTGTAGACAGATTTAATAGAAGCAAAATGTATCTTGCACATTTTATCATTCATGACACTTTTTGTCACACATTTGCTCAGAACAACTTCATCTTATCTCTGTGTATGTAGTTGTTGGTAGAAGTATGTTGGTGTGTTTTTATCATTAACACTGGTGGCCTTAGGTTCATGTGTGTTCTGTTTTCATTTTGCCTGTTTCATAGACTGAGACGGAAGGCTTTGTCTTAAAGCAAATGTTGATCTCGTATACGGAGAGCGTCCTCCTTAGCTATTCAGAGGGATTAGAATGGCCTTGCTCACTGAACTGTGACTAATATGAGAGAGAGAAACAGTGTGTGTCTGTGTGTCATTGCTGAAGCTCTACAGCAGAGCTCGCAGGAAGGAAACCCAAATGGGAACCAGAGCAAGTTTGTTTGCGAAGGGGAAGTGACATTGGTCTGTTCTGCTTTCCGTCTCACCCTGTGTCTTTAACATCATTTGCATACGTGAACGTTTCCACTAAAGGCTGTGTTGTTTAACAGGAAACTATTTCACAGTGTATTTGCAGATTTAAGCTGTTATTTTAAAATGTCTGTTGTTTGCACGTGTGAAAGGCGAGTGCAAGTAGTAGTGTGTTATGACAACGATTGAGCAGTGATGTATGTAACTATTTGCAAACTCTAAATAGTTCAATGGCTATACAGTGTATTTCTTCATTAGTAAAGTTTAACTTGTGTTATTTTATATCTTGGAATCAACTCACTCAGTATGAACTACAGTTACCTTTTTATAAATATAACTGTTTATATTTTAACTTACAGTAACACACATGCTGCAGGGTTTTAGCACATTCTCTGGTTGGTTGTGAAAATGGTGCAAAATGTGAGAAATATAGCAAGAATGCCAGTCAAACCAAAAATGTGTGTGGCTGGTTTGGTGTGTGTGTGGCAGCTGTTTATGCCATGCCAGTACATGCAGTTTGTGAGTGCAAAGACTAGCCCACATAACTCATCTAGCCTAGGAAAAAACTGAGAACGTTGAAGGTATTTTCAAAGGGTCTGAGTCATTTAATCATTATCTCTGTAAGAACTTCTAGGTGTGACTGAATGCTTGAACATCGTGACATCTCTGTGGTGCATCATAACCGAAGGTTTAAAAACCACATAAATTATGGGTACTTTTATTCAAAATTCCTCACTTCCTACAGCACGTTCGTTCCGTGTGATCATTCTCATGATCATCTTATTTGCATTCTCTACCTCTTTTTATCTGTGTGTTGTCGTCTCCTTCAAGGGGGAAGTTTGCTGTGGTTAGGAGGTGTGTGGAAAAAGCCACAGGGAAGGTCTTTGCCGCCAAGTTCATCAAGAAACGGAGACGAGGTCGTGACTGCAGAGCCGAGGTCGTTCACGAGATCGCAGTCTTGGAGGCTGCCAAGAACAACCCCCGCGTGGTGAACCTGCACGCTGTGTATGAGACCGATCATGACCTTGTTCTTCTGCTGGAATAGTGAGTGCAGTCCTTACATACAACACAAGTACATCCCTAGTCAACTAGTCACAAGATGATTGTTGACCAAGAATAAGTCTTGAGTTTATTTGCACTCCAGTGCGGCGGGTGGTGAGATTTTTGACCACTGCGTGTCAGATGAGCTTTTGCCCGAAAGTCAGATCACACGTCTGATCAGACAGATGCTGGAAGGAGTTCACCTGCTTCACCAGAGCAGTGTGGTCCACCTAGACCTGAAGGTTAGATGCTGCTGTTTTCTCCATTGACCATATCACTTCTTGTTAGTTTTTCTTATAATAGGCACTATTTGCACCTATTGAAACAATATCCTCTCCATTTCCATTGACAGCCCCAGAACATTCTGCTGACCACACTGAGCCCACTAGGGGATATAAAGATAGTGGATTTTGGACTGTCTCGCAGGCTGGGTTCTGCTGGAGAACTCAGGGAGATTTTGGGTACCCCTGAGTATGTAGGTGAGGTTTATCTGCCTCTGTTTTAATAGCTTAGTAATAGAGAAAGAGTTCATGTTTAATGAATGATGATGTATTTGGTAACTTTTCCTGTGTATCCAGCCCCTGAGATCCTGAACTATGAACCGATCACCACTGCAACAGATCTTTGGTGAGTCCATATCTTGTCTCATCAGTTATTTCATTACAGCCGTATGTTTATATTTAAACATGGTTAACACAAACCAAACTCAGTCTTCCACTCAGATCAAGATTTTTATAATTTCTATGAATCAGCTACTTAAGTCATAAGTCAATGTAACAACAGCTGTATAAGGTCCAGATAATGCTTTTGCTTTCAAAATGATTGTGGGTTTATTGACATTAGGAGTGTGGGTGTGATCGCCTACATGCTGGTAACAGGAGAGTCTCCCTTCGCTGGCGAGGATAAACAGGAGACCTTCCTAAATGTGTCCCAGGTGAACATGGACTACAGCAGAGAGGCCTTCTCAAGGGTGTCTGAGCTGGCTGTTGACTTTATCCGGAAACTGCTGGTCAAAGCACCAGAGTGAGTTTGTCCTTAAGTCTGAGCAACAGGTTATAGACTGTAAGAGGAAGTAAAGCTTGTCTATCGAGCACAGATGCTGTTAAGATTGTGTGCTACTGCCTTTCAATTAAGAGATATGAGTCATGTGTCATGAGTCATGAGTCTTTTCCTTTAACTCTTTAAAATAAGTAATTATTCTGGGACATACTGTTTATTACATATAAAGTTTAAGTTACAGAAGAACTTGTTATTGTGAACAAGTCAGAATTTCTTGAACACTTCCCTCCTGTCCTTGTCCTTGTGTGACTGTTATCAGTTCATGTGGTTTCATTTTTTTATTCATCCTCACATACAAAAGTACATAATATTAAAAAATACAACCTAGACCATTTTGGTTACTAATACTATTTTGAAAAATGTATAAAAACACCACAGTAAAAAGGTATATATAGATTGTATACCGGGACATTGTATGATAAATCCTGTATGATAAGTGCTGATAAAAAAAAATGTGTACCTTGAATTTTTTATCCAAGTCACTTTGGATAAAAGAGTCTGCCAAATGAATAAATGTAAATGTAAATATTTGTATCCTTATCACAGAATATTTAATACTTTACTGATACTAACGTTTTGGATCTGCAGCTATACAATAAGTTTCAGTGTAACTCAGCTTTCTGCTACTATATGTAAATTTGCCACATAACTTCCATTTTTGATGTAAAATATTTCCTCTGTTAGGGATCGTCCCAGTGCAGCTGAGTGCATGACCCATCCCTGGCTGTGGCTCCATTATTCAGGCTCTGATCCGACCCCTGCTACCCCACGCACTCCCCGGGAAAGGAGTTTCGGTGGGAAATGTTCTGCGCCACCTGAGGACCCTGAGGACAAAGAGAACATTCTAGACTCGCCACAAACCAAGAGGTTCCGTTTTGAAGAGGATATGTCAGCCGCAGGGGATGGTGAACACTTGATCTGAGAGAGAGTTGCACTTGCACAAAGTAGCATAATTTTTTATTTTTGGTCCTTTTTGTTGGCCTGATTTTTCTCCAGTGCAGCACCAGCAAAAGTGTTTCTGTCCTAATTCTGTTTTTACCATCCTTTGGCCACACCAAAGATGATCCTTCCACAAAAGGGCCAAGTCAGGTGTAATGCTATATATTAATATTATAACAGTGAGCTTCTAAATATCTATGTTGTTTCAATATTTGTTGTCTTTTTCCTGATTTTTTTTATTTTAAATTTATATTTGTATAAGTTTATATTTTATAATGCTGTTCAGTTTCATTTTCTGTGTCTCTTGGCCTAGTTTATTCTTGACATTGATTCTATTACACGTCTGTTGCACTTACATCAGCAATAGCAAGCCACTAAAGTAACAAGTCAATGTTACGGACATATTTTTGGATCCCCAGTACAATCTGTACCAGGTTTAGTACAGTAATGGCCTTAGATGGTTGCGTGTTTGGGTGTACATCCTCTTTTTGTGGTATTGAAACATCAGAAAGCTTCATCAAAATGTGACTCAACACACATGCACAACACACCCTGGATTACACAAATATGTGTTTGTATTGGTCACAGAACTTCCTTTCAGAGAATGACTAAAGAAATGCAGGAAAGCACTTAAACCCCCTATTATATGTGTGTGTCACTAAAATATGAGAAACCTTCAAACAGCAAGAGATTTAGTAAATTGAGTATCTTTTTAAAATTTTTTTTTAATAGGTTTTACTGCCAACATATTGTATAATAAACATGTTCTGTCAGCACTGAATGTTGGTGTTACGCAACATTCCAGCAGGCCTGTTTTGGCAGTGCTATAATAAAATAACCTGTAATATAAGTAATCTTGAAATGACAGTTTGATCTATGCACCAACCTGAGGTAATTTAAGGTTCTTGCCTTGCTACCTTTTCGTACAGGTGTGTTAAGCTAATGCCGCTAACAATGGAGGTTTCAGAGTGCGTTCATTCTGAACCTTGTTCTCAGGGTTAGCTGTAACTGCACAATATATTGTTCATGTGCCTTTTGTGTGCAGTTTTTATGTTCAAGCTGTACAAAATCACCTAATGCCATTCAGCACAAACACGTTGCATTTCAGTAGTTGTTTTTTTTAGTCTTTTAATTGACGGTGGTAACATGCAGAAATATCCTAAAAATGGCATCGAATTTTCTGTAAGTGTCTTTGACTATTTTGTTTTTTAAGTTATGCTTTTGGTGATGAGGTCATTTAAATGGAAAAAATTGGTGTTCAATATGGTTGTAGTGTTGTATTATGGTTTGGATATGTAGGGCATGAAATGATAAGGGTTGTCAATGTTAAGACAGTAAAGTATGTCTGGTTATGATGAAAGTATATGTATTCTGAAATGACGTGGAAGGCAAATGAATGTTAGAAATATTTTAAGAGGAAACGCTGGTAGATAAAGAATTGTGCACATTAAAAGTGCAGGAAAGCAATTATTTGAAGGATGGCAAAAATGCAAAAAAGAGTTTGATCATGTAATATATGTTATTGACAGTTTTTCTAAGTGGGTGTTAGAACTGGAAATGTTAGTATTGCTGAGTTCAGTGTTGAGCCTTTCAGCTTACTGTTCTCTGTTTAAAGAGGTGTGAAGAGCTCATCTGTGTTTGTGTGCTCAGGGCTTTATGGTTTCCCAGAGATGTCACCAGCCTGCACTCATAATAGGGCTATTGTCTCCTGCGACGAGAGGCTCTTGTCACGGTCGTGTGCTCACTGTATGCCATCATCTTAAAGCAAAACTTGAATCTATTCCCTGCCTGGGAAACTGCCCCGAATAATGTTTAAGGGCCATGAGGTATTTGAAGCTGGAATTCAGCAGAGAATAGGCCATGCTGTGGAGTGCATGTCTAAGCAGTCGCTGCAGTAAAAGCTTCCTGCTTCTCATACGCTGTAACTTTAAAGGATTAGCATACATGATTTTTTTTGTTGTCTTTGACAGCATAGGTGAAAATTGTTCTTCAATTGATGAAATCTGTTTAAATCTGTTTTGTATTTTGGAAATATTTATCAAAATAAATGATATTTGGTTGATTTAAAGTCCTAATATAGCCATTGAAAAGTATGTACTTTCAGTATAGATTTAGGCTGTCGCTTATTTATGGATCATAAATTAGACAATTCCTGTTTTTTTGTTTTTTTTAAATAACAACATAGGCCCCCATGCAACCACTTTCTATTATAATAAAAAGCACAAAAAGCTAGTTTTGATTGGCTCTGTTGGACTTTTTATACTTTTGAAACACCTGACTTTGTCTTTTATTATAAGGTCAGATAAATCTCAAATTCAAATTTGCACATGGTTTTTCACATGGGAACAATGGTCAACAATATTAATAAAATTTGACGTCAGTGAGTGATTCTGTGATTATTTTCATTTCATGTTCATTTGAATGCCATTATGTAAACGAAGGTTGATATTTGTATTTAAACAAAGCACGGAAACATTACAACATTTGTATTTAATTGCGTCAGCATGAAAGCTAATGGAATGACTGAAGCAGGAAATACATTCATCGTAACGCAGTGACATTACATACAATAACAACGATATATTCAGTAGATCACAGTCTAGCTATAGAGCGCCATCTAGAGAACAGTCATCTGAGAGGAACAAGTACATTTAAAAAATCAATGTCGTGCAATGCTGAACATTTGACTGATTTAGTAAATATTTTTAAATTATTTTTTCAATACATTTATACATTCCCCCCCAATGGAATTACATTACAAACATAAATATTAACAAATACTACCAAATTAACCGACCACTAAACAACATTCCCAAATAAAAAAAATCTTACAAGAAGAAAACATTTGTAACTGTTAACTAATCTCATTTGTATCTGGGCTGTATATGAAACTGAGGCTGTAATATCCCTGCCATATGCCTTGGCAGGGAGGCAGGGAAAATGTCCATACTTTTAGAGATGCATGCTAATAAAATAAACAACTTAAAAGCACAATTATATAATATAAAAATAAATTACAATCATGAGCACTTTCTGGTATTTTTTCCTTTCAATTCAAAGATTGGGGAAAGCCCTTAGAACATGAGGAGGTAATGGTTTGAAAGATTTGAAAAGCTTTACTAAGCATGTCAACATTGCAAAAACACAAATTATCCTATTATTATTATCATCAGATTATTCAGCCCATTGTAGTTAGATACAATAACCAGTAAGGCTTATACCAAGCAGGTGAATTTCTTACAAGTTTGGTCATTCAGTTTCAATCGTCCATCCATTCATAGAAAATAAGAGCTCTTTAGTAACTGATACATCTGTGTAATGCAAAGCCTTCTGCTCTTTAAAGAATACAATCAATATTAAGACATGAGGAAGCAAAGATTGAGATCAATTAAAACTCCCGAATAACCCGGAAATGATTCTCAATGGATGCTGGCTCATCCTCAAAGTGCAGTTTCTGGTTTAGACAGGCACCCAGATCGCCCAGGGTCTTTATAAAAAGTTGGTGCTCACGCCCCACCCAGGCCCTCATTGGGTCTCTTACCTCATAAGGAGTAACGTGGGCATGTACAGCCACTCCACTAGAGGCCAGCTCACCTAGAGCACACTTATCAGTCACCCATGTCTCACTTCCACCAGGGTGCCCTCCATCCAGCCAGTACATATCCGAGACACTGTCCAGAAACAGCCTCAATTCTGGATCTACTCGGGCTCCAGCCAGCTCATACACTATCTGATTGAGAACAACACACCCCTTACTAAAACCCACTATGGTCAGGGTGAATCCTGGAGGTAGAGGAGCAGGGGAGGATGTCCCACAAAGGGGAGATAAAGGATTTGGGAGTCCCACCTGCTCCATGCTGTGACCCAGAAGTGCCCTCAAGTGGCGGATGGCTCCATAGTCTGGGGAGTGTTCTGGTGCTCCAAATAAGTTGCTCTCTACAAAGTTCTGATAGCAGCTGAACTTGTGCAGGTACATGCGTGAGGCACGGATGACCCAGATATGGCAGCCAGGGAAACGGTTGCCCAGGATGAGGGCCACACGCTCAAGACTCCACGACTGCCACGGGGCAGCATCAGGCTGGAGAGACATTTCCTGCTGAAAGTTCTGGGCAGTGGAAGAGAATTTAAAAAAAGTGTAAGAAATTGAATTAAAATAAATTTTGAAATGAATGTGTAACTGTGAAAAAACAGAATATTAACTTAAATATAGACCAAATTCTGTTCCAGAGATTAGTGAGTCCAGATAGATGTAATGAGACACCCATAGTATCATTATTAGGTATTGAGTGTCTCTCTCACACCAGATTTAAAGGACTCCTAAACACACAGAAACCCTGCAGTAATTGCTCCCGTGTGGTCTAATGCATGGTCGTGGTGGGCTTGATTTGAAATGCCTCTGATGAAAAACTAAATATAGAGATCCAGCATACTTGCAACTGAAGCTTATCTGTATCATATGACTTTGTTAAATTATCCAAGAAGCATTTTACAAGGGGGTCCTGGCAGAAATTGCTGACCACAATTCCTATATAATGTGCAACAGGCCTGGTGTTAGACAGGACAAAATTCCACACACTGCCTTAAACATTAAGTTGACCCAGTATCTCAGACACATGGATTCATTAACGCAGTATTGCATGGGAAGCCTCATACTGTTTCTCGGCTCAGATCTGTATGTGGTGCATGACAGGTTCAAGGCTGATGATATGCACTAACCTGAATGTCTCCTGGAAAGAAGACTACGTGCGCATTCACATCCTGCAGGTTCCCTGTTTTGTTGTCGCATCGTCTCTGTGCTCCTGTGGCGGGCCTTAGAAACAAAACATCATTTACACGGTTTTGATCATAACCGGGAACTGAAGTTAGGCGGAGTAATCCAGTCGCAGTAGCGGGACGCGTGCATGATGTCCCGGGCACGGTGCTCATCTTCTTCATTAAAGCAGCCAACGACAAACAAGCCACAACTGATCGAATACTTCCCATAAGCAGAAGGATTATGGAGCGGCGACACCAATACCTGCAGCATGACTCTCGAAATCATTGCAAAACCGCCCCAAAATGTAACCATGCATGATCGCAACTATCATCTTGCATTTAGGATAATCCTGTCAGCATATATTCGCCAAACCGTCAGATAAATGTTGAAACGAAAGAACAAAAACACTGAGATATGAACGGTTTTTATTTTCCTGTTTATTCAACGCCGCCAAGTGGCGTCTGTCGGCAGTGGTAAAACTTGAATGCGTAGCTGAATATTGCGCATGCGCGAAGTAAAGTGCTGATATGTAATACATCTAGATTGACCGCAGCAGCTAAAACACTGTGATGATTTGTGCCGCAGACACGTGTTCAATCTGCAGTTTTCTGTGACGTGAAGGGGGCGGAAAGTGTGCTGGATATTAACCACAGCGTGTGAAAATCAAGTATGTTTCTGTTTGTACAATATTAGTAGTGTGTGATTTTATCAGCAGGTATGGAAATGGTTACACATTAACCGCAATGCATCGTTTAAAGATCACCTTTGGACTGTCAAACGTAACAGATCAATATGGTTGGCGTGCGTTTATTACTTGCGGTAACTTTAACAAACATTGCATACGATAAAAACTCGCAGTGTTTGCAATGAAAGCAAAACAGAGAGTCCAAGAGTGGTATCATACTTCAATAATATAAATAAGTCTCTTCTTGAGGGATGTCCTGCTCCTCTCTGGGCCGGCGGCTGGTGGCGTGTCTCCTGAACATTTCTGAAGCGAGGACACGAGATGCAGTGGAGGCAGTGGCCAGATCAGCAGTCACGGACAGACACGGTGAGACTCGGGCGCAAACTTTCTGACGATCAGTGGTTCACTGGAGGTACTTTAAATGAAATAATTACAGTTATAACATTTCCTGTGTTATTTGGAAATTCATTTGGGAAATCGGGCTTATGAAATGCATGTTAGATCCAATATGGGCATTCTAAGCATCAGCCTATTATAGCATCAGCTGCGTCTGAAAGCTGTTAAGACGAATACAAGTTTGCTTCACTTCCTGTCTTTGGGAATATATTCACCTGATCAATTTGTAAAGGAAGCATATATCACAGCCAGTAAAGCTTATTTATATTTATAACGGAGGCGAAGAGTAAATATTTATTATTATTTTTAAATAACCATCACAGCAATAGACAACATTAAACACGTGACCCTAATCTGTAATGAATTACATTACACTGAATGACAATGATGCTGACCTATTCTTTCTAAGGGAAACAACGCGAGGGCGTCACAGCATTGAACATCTTCACTGATTTCGACTACAATCGCTCTGTCATCACTATCGTTGCAAGCATCGACCTGATAAGTGAGTTATCTGCTTTCCCTATAGTCTTTGGTACAAAACATTGTTTGCTGAGAACAACTGCGTTGTAAGGAACTGTACAAGAGCTTATTTTTATTGGTATTCATTTTCAGGGGAGGCTGTATTATCAGCTTGTGAACATGCATGTGCTGTGATTGACATGAGCTCTCATGAAGGCATTCACCCATGTATGGGTGCTGTGGATCTAGTGCCCCTTTATCCTCTGGGGGAGGAGGTCAGCCTGGAAGACTGTGGACAAGAAGCCCGGGGTATGTCTTCTTAAAATCTGCAAGAGCAAGAGCATAGAAATGGTTACAAAACAATTGACAGAATGCATAATGACAAGCAAAATATTTTTAGGACAATATTCTGGTGCACTAATAACATTTATGATTTTAAACGTCTGGTGACTTTCAAAAATTGAAAGTGATTCTGTTCTTGTATGTGAAAGTTGTAGCAGTGCTGTTTTCTTGTGTTTAGCATTAGCCACAGCTCTGACAGAACGAGTGGCAGGTACCAGTGCATTTTTGTTCGGCTGGGCAGATGACCCTCAGCATCGAGGTCTGGCACAGAGGAGGAAGTGGATTGGCTGGTTCAGAAAGGTCCAGGATATATCAACTATTAAGCCAGACATAGGCCCACAGCCCACAAGGAGATATGGCATTACAGGTAAAACTTGTTCAGCTGCAATCACAAAATATAAATTAAAAACAGCCCTCAGACTAATTTGCTTTACATATTTGCATCACAATTAAACAAAAGAATATTCATATTACTTGACCTATGTGAACCTCACCAAACAAGTTTTTTCTGTAGGCGTTGGTGCCAGTCCCTATGTAATGAACTGCAACGTGACCATAGATACTCAGGATCTGTCCTTGGGCCGCTTTGTAGCTTCAGCAATCCGTGAATCCAGTCCTAATGGTATCCCTGGAGTTCAGGTCATGGCTTTGCCGCATGAAGGTGCTGTGGAGATAGCTTGCAATGTGGAAAGTGTTAGGGATGGTCCCCCATCTTCACCTTATGGAGAGGAGCCATGGCCAAGCTTTACCATTAAAGGGCAAAACTTCTGCCACGCTCCAGCTTCACTAATCACAGCAAGAGTGGCAGAACTGGCTGGGCACCACGATGTAGCCATCAAGGGTACAGCCCTGGTGGGATTTACTCCACGCGAGTGCCGCAGCCTGGCCCAGGGTGCGATCTCAAAGGGCATTGGAGAGTTCTGGAAAGAACTGCACCGTGTGCACATGTAATCAAAGCATAAACACTATTTAGCCATAAGAGAAACCTGAAACTTTTATAGCAGGTTTACTTGTCAAAAATGTAATAGGATTAAACTAACATTTCCACAACACTGTTTTTGAATGGGCTGAAGGGAAAGCCCAATAATATTCAGCTTATTATTTATGCTTCCTTTCCGGAAGTGTATTATTGAAAGTTACAGTGTTTGTAAACTGATAACATGACAATTTATGGTCAGAATGTAGTTCTTGTTTTGGTGGATTGTAACAGATCTGGTACATTTGATTATCACACTGGAGCCTTTTCATGTATACTACAGTATGCATGCTGCATTTGTGTGATAATTTGGAATATGCAGTGATCATGGCTAAAATATCATACAACCTTTTATAAGACAAGTCAACAAGTCTATCAATGTAAAAATTTGTATATCAATGCAAAAAAACTAAGGCCAAAGATGCGCAAGTAAATAATTCTAAATCATGTATATCGCACATTCCATATTCAATGAATTCCATTTATCTGACTTGCATTGGCACTGGAGATTATAAAAAGAGCCCACATTTTTATACCAATATTTGCAGTCTTCAACTACGCAGTAAAACATCCTTCCTACCTGGCACAATGATGGATATAATGGCATGAGAGTTTAACATTTCCAAACATCACTTTTCAAAGTATAATCAACAGTCTTACCCAGAATGTCATCCTTTTTAAAATATTGCATTTGTGTGCTTGGGTTAAAATGTACAGTTAAAGCACTTAGAACTGTTAGAATAGCAGTTAAATATTAAGGCTAAAGTATATGAGTATATGAAAAAGTATATGAAGCTAAAATCAGAGAACCAGTAAATTCTAATTGTACAGTATGTTGAACTGTACTCATTTAAATGTAAACTGCACTGAAAAGCAAAACTATATGTAATATCAACAATTACAACACAGCCACAGGGATAAATTTCCCAACATTTTGTTCTTGATTTATTCCTAATTAAATAATCCTAAGTGTCCAATCAAACTATCACCTTTCCTTTTACACGGTCACTTCTGGTAAGTATTTGGCCAGATGGGGTGTGGAACCCACAAAGTATTCAAGTCACTTAAAAGTTCCATTAACCTGTTCACAACAGCAGTTAACCATTCCTGAATTACATGACAATGATTTTACTATAAATTAAAAGAAAGTGCATTAAGTGTTCAAGTAGGGTGTATAGTTTAACAATACATTTAGGGAAGTGGTGGGCCTTTGAAATGCCCCTAATATGCAGCAAAGGTGCCAATCTTAGGGTTATTTAAAAACTAAGGAGTTGAATTCTAATGGTTTATGATCAACAAATAATATACAGTTCTTGGCAAATGACAAAGCAAAAAGCACAGATGGCAAAACCTTAGCATAAAACCTCGTTTTGATTGGCAGTTGTGTATCTTAAGGATGATTTATGGAACTTTATGCAAGGAGTGGAAACAGGAAAGTGGGTTTTGCAGTCAATGTCTCATCTCTTTGAAGCCCTTCTTGGATCCCTGCCATTGCTAATGGTAACTGTGGGTTTGGGTGGAGCAGGGGGTCCCCCAGCCGTTACTGGGGGCGGCCCATTGCCTGGAACACGTCCATTGGGTCTACCTGGGGCCCCAAAGTTGGGATCCCGAGGCAAAGGTGCAGCACTGTTATTGGGAAATACTGGAACGGTACCATTTCCTGTTAGGCAAAACATTTAAAATAAAAGGAATTAATCAAAAATCAGAGACTTACCAGACATAAGTAACATCTTTTTTTGATCAACACTGTCATTTAGCAGACACTTAAATGTTTTAGCAATAACTTACAGAATGCTAACTGTAGTGACAATCCCTAAAGCAAGCTAGCATCAAGCACCTTGCTCAAGGGCACAAAGGTGGTAGGGCAGGAGTGGGATCACAGTAACTCCAGTTCCTGGGTCACCCCCTACCTGAGATTAAACCTGCAACCTTTGTTAGCAGCCCAGATTCCAAACAATCAGGCTACTAATACCAAATGCATATATGAAATGCTAGCAGAGATGGCTTACCTGCTGGTGCAGGAGTACCTGCATTTTGATTCGGTGGAGAATTTCCTCGCTGTTCTTTACCCTTTTTGGAGAACACAGGATTAAACATTGATTTTAGTCATAACAGATGCTCTACTGGTTTGTTAAACAAGGCAGGTGCTTGAACCCATTTAATTCCATTTATCATTTTAAAAGTAAACATATGCATTAGTTACTTGCATTACTACATATTGTAACACAACTGAAGGAAATTTGGACATGCAAATAATTGAAAAGCAGTGCTTATTGATGCTTCACGAGGTTTGTTTGCATAAGCAGAAAAAACGCTGGACTCACCGCCTTATTCTGCTGGTTAGCTTGTGCTAGCAGCTCTTGATTTGGTTCACTGAAATTTGGAACTTCAGAATACACCATACAGAACCTGTGAAACAACATTTTATTTATGAACAATGTTTATCAATACAGGTCATCTGGCTTGCAGTTAAATGTGTTCTTTTTGTGCCAAGTATAAATTGGCAAACAAATAGTTGACTTTTGTAATGGCAAATGTGAAGATTTTTATGTACTGTATGGAAGGGTCCCTCTCCTTTTGACCCGTGAAGTTCTAAGACCAGTCGTCTTAGATTTCGGTTCCTAATTCCAAATTAATTTTGAAAACTTGTGACTTTATTTTGAACTGATTTCTCGTTTTGAAACTGACAAGCGTTGACCTGTTTAAGGCAGCAGGGTCAATGCCAATAAGGCTAAAATGATTAAGCATGACTAACACACTAACACGACCTCATTTCAAGAGATTGTTTCTTACTTGAGCTATTAAGATCATATACTCACTCTCCTATTTTCTGCAAGTCTCCTCCTCGTCCAGTGTACAGGGTGAGGCAACCCTTCCAGATGGAAGCATAACTGATCAGAGAAACACAACAGTTAGTTTCTTTGTGAAAAACATTTAAATTTAATAGCAAAGACACCATTTAGTGGCTTGTAACATTGGTAGATGCACAGACCAAAATCACACATTTTAGACCAATCACAAAGAACATGTCACCAGTATTTAAGTCTTATTTATGGTCGTGTCACACAGCCCATTAAACAAACGGTGTTTAAAGCGAAGAGGTTCGTACCCTCTAGTAAGGCGGATGATGTCCCCGGGCTGGATGAGGCTGCCCAACTCATCCCACACAGAGATGGCGATGCTGCCGCTCTTATCCGCCACCCTGCACGAGCGCACCTCGTGTCCGTCCTTTGTCTTCGTCACCCGACCTGCGCGTGCACGACAAAGTTCACTGTCAAATCTCTACCATTACAAAACTACTAAAACACACGCGATCGCGTTACACTACGACTTAAGCAACAAAACCACAACAATACACGGCATTTAAAGACACGGCCGGCGCGACATGTTTCTCATACGTCAGCTGTGAGGAATTAGCCGAGCTGTTGCTAATAAACGGAGCATAAACGGTGGTGAGGGGACAGTGGTAGTCACTTACCGATCTCCAAAACTATAAAGACGATATTTAGGTTTTTCGATCCGGGCTTTACATCTTTAATCAAGACCACAGCTTCGTTGGAGATATTCGACATTTCTGAGAGCTGATGTGAAGGCTAGCACACCGGCTAGCTAAAGCACAGCTACGAGAGGATTTCTTGATCTAAACCTAAATCTGTGCCTTGAGTGGGATAATTTATTTGCCAAATAAACTTTATCTGGCATAAGCTTGGTTTGCTTAAGTCGTTTTTGGAAAGATTAAGGTGTTCACTAGCGTAACATATGAGGCTGTGTGTTTTCACACTTGGTCATCTAGTTAAAGGAATGAAAGTAAAAGAGGATGTTTCCTCCTCCGCAGTATTAAAAACTATACGTATAAAAGCACTTAACTCGTTTTCCAGAAATACATTTTACATTCACCCCGACCTTAAATACTGCGAGACGTCGCTTAACTCAGTCAATGCTTTTTTCTAGTTTTCAGATTTCTTTATACCGAGTCACTGTCTGTCCTTCAGTTAACACTACCGTCACACGACGTCGATTTAACAAATATCTGCCGTTTTCAACAAACGTGCCGATTATATCGCCGGGTTGCGTGTAAGTCAGTCGGTGTGTTCAGCTAGACACGGTCACACACCACCGGCCAGAACAGTAACGCGTCTCTTAATTTTTACCTCCGTACGAAAATCATTTATAAGGTGTTTGATCGACATTTAAAGGCTGAAGCGACGAGGCAAACAATTTAAAACACGGATACCAAAGACAGATCAATACAACTGGCTAACTTCACTGTGTCTGGCGTTATGAGCTGCTCTAAACCTGCTTATGGCGTTTAAAATTGTTATCATTTTGTTTTCGTGTTTCCTATGTGTGAAGCACTGTAATCTTACTAAAAAAAAGACAGAAAAAGTCGCAAAATAGAAAAACCCGAGCTGTTTTACAGTCCGTCTACCTGTCCCTTACTAACAAAGCCTCTGACCTACGCCAATGTGCCTCTGGTCTTTATATTTTACGGAATGTACCATTGCGCTGTTTCGCGGGGTTGTTTTAAGATGCTATACTGCGTTAAAATTCATGCTATATAAAGAACAGTTTAAAAAAATCACATCCAAGCGAGCAGACATTACAAGTAATTCACACTATATTGTCTAGTATAATATTAGGCTTTACATACTGCCTGTACAGCGTTGGTTCTTACCGCGTTCTTTTCACGTTGAACTCAATCTGATTGGACACTGTGAAGAATGTGTCCACATGGAAAGGAAATAGCCGCACACATACACCCTTTCCTTGTAAGATTGTCGACGTTGTGTAATATGATTTGGTTCCACGTACCAAAAATATTTCAAGATATATTTCAGTCGTATCATCACCACGTCCTGCCCAATGATCAGATCGACTGCTGCCAGTAACAAAGCGTTGCTTTCACTCGAGTATTCCCAGTATCTCCAGGGTGGGACTTCGCATGTGTCCCTAATGATTGAGGAGCAGTAAAGAATATTATATGCAACCAAAATCATTTAGCAGTTATTAATGCTTTTTAAAGAATTCATGATTTATGATGTCACAACAGGAAGTGTTCAAGTTTCACTCTATAAACAAGACTTGTTCTAAACTAATATACTTTGTTATATAGTTGAAATGTACGAAGCTTATCTTTAATACCAGGTTTTAACAGCAGTCTTTCTTTGCCAACAATGCCATAAAACAAAGAAAAACGTTCGTCACGAACAGGATTCGAACCTGTGCGGGGAAACCCCATTGGATTTCGAGTCCAACGCCTTAACCTCTCGGCCACCGTGACGCTAGATTCTGTGGAAAAAAACTGAAGTAATGTGTCTTCTACAAAGTGTTTATGTCATACGTAACTTTCATTTATAAAAGTGTACCAAAACAATAAAATGTAATTACAAATAAGCTTGTCGTCTAACGGTAATGCTAAATATTATAACCATTGCTTATGCGTAATAGGAACAAGAAGATGATGGAATAACAAGCATTTGACCACATGGTGGAGACAGTATCCTCTGTTTCAGTTTCACAAACTAGTAGCACAAGTAGTGAATGTTCAGATGTTCAAAGTCTCTATACATGTGGATAGCTATTAATAATAAGTGATTTAAATATATTTTATAAACTTTGATCTTCTGTAGACCTTAAAATGTCTATTCATTGAGTTGTGTTTGAATGGCAACGACAGGATGTCCTGCTTGCTCAAACTATAGTTTTGAATACGTCAAACTATGTATTTGGATTGTGTTCATTAGAAGAGTGTATTAAGACAAGCATGGGTTTGGAGATCGCTCTGAAGGGAGCTTTGTCTTTAAAGCTGCTCTTACTTGTCTGTACCCCCTAACATATTAAATACTTTCAGCAACAGTAGTTATATATGTATTAAAGCAACCTGACACCTTGGTCCACCGTAGCGCCAGAGAAGTTTCAGAGTGTCCGCCAAACCCACATGTGGTTGATGTTGAAAATGAAACCATGAAGTTTGCTGTCAAGTGAGAATTTTTATCATACCTCTCTTTCACGTGTTCCACATTGGCTAAGGGAAGAAAAAACTTTGAGAAACCTAGTTGCTCTTGGTTTGCATGGATGAGCCACTGACATGGCCCCCCTCAACTGCTGTGTCCCATTTAAAGACCAAATCAGTTGATGACCAAATCATGATGAAAAACTGCTTTCAACATTAAAACATACATTTGAAGGTTTCCAAAATACCTGAACCTGTCAACATTCAAATGTAATCTAACATCTATAAATGTTGTGTAGATATTGAAGGGTCAATGTGGACACAATCCATCAGATCTAATTCTATGTTCTAGCCCCCTTCTCTAGCTTTCATGCAGTTGTTCTTGTGCTAAACATGATCAGGCAGGAACCTCAGTCAGGTGTGGTCTGAGAGGGGCTGGGATGAGGCCTGTAGGCAGCACACCTGTGGGGCATGTGGGTACTTTAAACCTTAGCCAACCCATGGAAACTACAGCCATCAATCTGTTCCCGCCTCTTCTTTATCCAGTCAGTGGAAAATGGACTGTGGAGAAGCTATCCATCAGTGACAGGAATGCACCTTTCTCACCTGGTATGTGTATCAGAAAATTGTTGTGTACTGAGTAGTGACTGTTCATACTGAGAATGTTACAAAGCTGTAAGAGTGTCTTGAGTTTTGGGGAAGTAGTAAATACAATTTAAGAGCTTTTAATGTTTAATTTTTTTTAGAAAAACATTTTTTGTGTTTAAGAATATATAAAGCCTTCATCCGTATGGAATTACTGTAGGTATACACAAATGCAACTGTTTCATTATATGCTTGTAGGCCTGTTTGTCAAGCTATGTGTGTGTATGTGCCCTTGCCATGGACTACAGTAGTAATTGGAGAGTTGTTGGCAGCAGGCAATGTTGCTATGGAGATGGCAGTCAATTGTACTGGCTTTTACCCAGAATTTTGTAAACACTTCTCACCATGGCAGCCACTAGTGCTAACTCTAAAATGAACATTTGCTCAAGCCAAAGTGGTACTAGGTATTTTATTAAAAGTTCTAAAAATGTCAAAAATTGTAAATGTTCACCTCATGCCTTTTATAGTTGTCACTTATCACTTACAAAAAAGCACTGTTGTGGTTTCATGGTACAGTGAAATCAGAAGGTAAATAAATGGTTCTTATATACATTTTTGCTTTTACTATAATTGTCAGGTTCATATACTATCTGTGGTATATGGTACTCCAAAGTACTTCAACAGTACCATGGTATTACCATTATGGTGCTGTCAGAGTGATGTCTGGTGAAGCATGGCATTACCATAGTAATTTGGTAAACACTTTAAAAATCATGGTAACATTGTTGTACTTTTTTGCAAGTGATTAAATACAAAAATGTATGTATATACAACAGTGTCTAGATTTCAGCATAACAAAGGACAGACTGGCACTCACACTGTCTCTCCTACACATAAAGAAAAAATAGAGTGTGAGAGTTCTGGTGTTTCAATTCAGTCGATTTCATGGATTTTGTGGAATCAGGCTCCCACAAGAAAAATAAAGAAAATTTGCTGCATCATTATGGTCACAGTGGTCCTGAGTTGTACCATTTTATGGACCTTTAGACAGAATCAATTTCAATGAAATATGCTCTTAAGGAACATTATTTATGAAATCAATACAGTAGGTTATAGTTACATTATGTTTGGGGTTAATTCAAGGTGATACTATTAAACAAACATGCCATTTAACAATGAGCATGGGGACAGTATCATAAAGGAGTATCATAAGGGATTAACTATGATTTCCAAGGTCTCAAAAATAGGAATGAATTAAAGTAATGGAAGTCAGAGATTAGAACACAATAAATGAATCTAAGATGTTTGCTGAACAGCGGCTGCAGGTGATGTTCCCTCCACATGTCTTGGTTCTTTCTCCTCTTCTTCCTCCTGCCCATTTTTATCAGCATCATCTCCTTCTATTTCTTCTTCAACATGTGTTACAGTGGGACCATTCTCAAGATCTTCACCCTCTTCTGTAACAGAAACCTCACCATCTGCACTGCCTGGGGTAGATGGGCTGTGATGTTCATCTCCATTTGCATTCTCCCCAGAAGAGTGTAACTCAGCCAAGTGCAGCTCACCATCAGGTCCTCCAATAGAGGGAACCTCCACTGGGCTAAGATTCCTTGGTGAGCCCTCAGGCTGCTGAGCGGAGTCAGGATCTCCATCCCGTACCTTCTTGACGTTGAATGTCATTGGAGTGACACGGAAGGATGAGCTCTTGGATGAGGGGCTTTTCGGGTGGTTGGGAGTGAAGCTTTTCTTAATCTTCTCACGTTGTTCTGGAGGCACAATCTTGTTGATCTTTTTCTCAATGTTGCTTCGTGAGAAAGCTTTTTTCAGACTATCCACTTTCTTCAGACTGGAGCGCTTGAACTTGTCAGCACGAGAACGCTCCAGACGCTCACTTCCCAATTCTGGAAGATTCTCCTCATGCAGATCTGTCAGGGATTCTGTACCACCTTCTGCCAAGGGACTTGATGCTCCTTTTACCTCCTCATCATCAGAGGAGAGGCTGATGGTCTGAAGGCCTTCATCATGGGAGCGGTTCAGATCAGTAAGTGGAGTAGGTGCTGATGGAACGTCATCATGAGAGAGGGACGCCAAGCCCTCTTTAGTAAGCAGACTAGCTGGGATTTCATTGTCCTCCTAAAATGTGAATAAAAATGTTACTTTAACACAATCTGTGAGGTTTAATATGTTTAACATGTATCTGCTATAATGGTGCAGATTGGAGTATATTAACATTCTCAGACAAAGAGTTTGACATTTTCTTAATCTATAAGTTGCAGTTCATAGTTTTACAATTCTTTATGTTTTTTAGAGGTTCTTTTTTCTCTAATTTTACTTCTCACTTTGGGTTTCAGATCCACCCACTGTTTATGTACAGAAAAGCAATGAAGAACAGTCTGTTTGCTAATTTATTTTTATGGTATTGCTCAGTCTTCTGAAAAACCTGTTTGTGGCATAGTTAGCGATACACAAGACGTGTAGAGGCATTGTCTTGGAGCTATTCCAAAGCTATTCAAACGGCATTGAGGTTTCTCTTCCCGCCACTTTTTTCAATAGTTACATATTTAAGTTACAAACTGAAATCTTGTTTCACTAAGCAACCAAATTCTTCCTGATTCAACATTTTTGGGTGGACTTTGCAGCTCATGTTTGCTTGATTGTAACTTTGGTTCTGTTTATTTTTTGCCTATATTTCTTCAATCATTAACCGCAATAAACAAAGAAAGAAAACATGCCACTCCCTTTCAGCTCTCTCTCTTTCTCTCTCTCTCACACACGTACATACATGACTGAATATTGTCTTATCATCCACACACACCCTCATCTCTCCTCTCACATATACTTTAAACATGGCTGCTGAGTGGTTATGCTACATGCTTAAGAAGTAAAAAGTAAATGTAGATCAGGCCCTCAGGGAAAGGTGGATTAGCAGGACGAATAGAGCGTTTGCACGCTCACCTGCTCCCTCCTGAGGGCACTAAGAACACTCCCAGTTATTCACAGTTTGTACCTATTCCTGACCAAAAGCTACAAGATATGTGAATGCTTCAAAATAACACCAAAAGATTATCAGACACCAACGTGTCTTTCCCTGGAAACAATCAAGCAATAACTTGAAGCAACAGCATTAAACCTTATTTAACTTTATTAACTGACAGAAATGCTATGCTAAATAACAAATCACAGGCTATCATTTCTGTTAACAGGGAAATTGTATTTACCAAACAGTGTGCAAATAAGATCAGAACAAAGCCATAAAATCATAAAATCTAAAAATACCCTTTCCAAAAATCCATTTGTTTTATAATTCATGTTCTTAAACATGAAAACTAATAAAGGGCTGGGGTGATACCTTTGCTCATCTTTGTTAGTGTTTGGCTTTGAATACCCAGTTAAACCCAGAGGGCACAGATCTAGTCAAATCCAGTGCTTACGCTGGGCTAACCAGTTTCTTCATGAGCACATACAGAGCAACAGCCCTCAGGTTCAACAGTGAGAAACTAGAGCTGGGAGTTGTCAACTTACTTCTGTTAGTTTTGGTACACAAGTAGCATTAAATAATCTCTGGTAACCTATGGCTCCTAATATTAGTATGATATGTGATATTATGTTTTTTGGTCAGCCATGGAGTTAAATATACTCTGTAAATTGATTCCACATTGAGAAATCTAAAAAGTCTAAATTCTTGAAAGTCGTGTGCAAGGACAACACTGTACTGTAAATGAAATATGCCAAAGGCTGGTAAATTTCACACAGAAATAGGATGACCTAGATTTTAATGGCTTTTTAAAAATAACAGTACAGTAAATTATAACAGTACAAATGTCACAGAATACAAAGAGAATACTGAGATATACCAAGATAACAGATTTAAATACATTTTTGGGAGGGAGATCATACAACCAGCAATAGTACAGCAACACATTTTTGTACACGTTCAAAATTTGACTATAAACTGAAAACCAAAGCAGGCAGTAAATGTGCTTTTTAGTTTCACTTTCATGATTATTTGCATTGTCTAATGAAGCAGCTGCAGTCTGCTCCAGTCTTTATAGGTATTTTTGATTCTGCCAATTGTGTGTTCACTACCCTTAATGTGTTTCTCAGGCCTTGTAACATGGTGATAAATCAAGACATTTGCCATTCAAATTGTGACCTTTATCTAAATACACAATGGCCTTTGAGGCTCAGAGGAAGAGATGGGGGAGGGGCTTAAGAGAGAACTTTTGAAAACATTGTGTCACATGCTGATATCCCTGCCACAGTGTGTAATGGGAGCCTGGATAATTAATGCACCCCACTGGAGGCCTCCAAAGGTTTTAGAGTGGAAATATGGACAGAGATAAGTGTGTGTGTACAGTGTGTGTGTCGCTCAGACTCTTAAAACCTGAACAGGCGGAACAAGTGCAGAAAAAACACAGGAAAGAAACAGAGGAAAGACAAACATAAGAACAATGTAGGAGGAGACTGTTACAGAGGAAGGATGTGTCACTGGTGAATGTTTGCAGTGTCATATTTGTGTGAACTAAGGGAAAGTTTTCTAAGGCTGATGTCAGGAGCTGCTGTGAAAGATCATCACTACAAAGCAAGCAAGGGGAGAACGTGTGAAATTGGCTCATATAAAGATATAAAAACAGACAAGGAACATTTGTGTTTGTGTAGATGATAGAAAGCAAGGCTTAAGGAAAAATGGGCTTTTATTCATTACAATCCAAGCCATTGTTTGGTAAATTATAATGAATTGCTAATGAATCTAGACAAGCTTTAATGAACATAATTGATTTTGGAAAACGAAAACCCAGTAATTACTATATAGTTTTTTTGTTCCACAGAGAAACATGAGGGTGAGTAAACAATGACAGAATTTTCAGTTACAAGCAAATTATATGTGTAAGATACTATTTTTTTTTAACAAAAACTCATTATCAAAGACCAATTCACTGTTTATTTACTTGTTTGGCAGTTGCATTTCAGTTTGAATGGACATGACACATCTGGGTGTATGATTGGATATCATGTATAAAACCTTTTCCTCATAATTAACCCCATTAATATTAGTTACATTGAGTTATACAGCACAACACGTGTGATTATCTGCTAAGACATAAAACACATGTGACGTCCCATCAGAATTTTGTGTAACTGCTCATGAAATACATGCAGGTACACAGCAGACAAAAATGTGCTCGCTCATCCGTCATCTGTTTATGATGTGTGGAAGAAGTTCAGAGAATCTTTGGCGTCGCTCCATACAGAAAGAATAAGTGGAAAGCAACAGCCAGCTGGACTGAACACAATTTAGTGAAATGCCGGGCAAAGCAGTGTACTATTAAAGCCTTCTATCTGCGGCATTGTGGTGAGAACTATGATAAAGTAATACTTACAGAACCATCTGTGGACTTTCAGCTGTGAATGTTTAGCATAGAAGACCTACATTATCCTAAAGAACCAGAGTATTTGTTTTATATTTTATCAAATTATTACTCATTATCTCAGATAATAATAGATAACTTGACTTAATCTTTTCTTTGCACACCCAGATAAACAAAAGGAGAACGATCTCATTGCATTTTGTAGGCACTATTGACGTCAAATAATGTCTCCAATAAATGCTTATGTCATAATGTTTGTTTTAAATCTTTCTGCAGTGACTGTAATTTACACTGAAATAAAGGGCTTTTTTCTGCATCTTTTATAGGAAATATGTGATTGAATAAACATGGTAACCCTTAATGTGGGAGAAATCACACTTGCTCAGTAAACAAAAGAGATAGAATAGACAATCTCTTTACACCACTGTCTCTTCCATCACAGAAATGCACCATGGTAACCAAATGGTCTGCAAAATCACTATCACAACATTAATCATTGCCATTAATGAAACTGGATAAGCTTCAGTAATTTCTACAAATGCCTCAATCACGGCGACATTCAGGAATATATTTTAAATCTTGAATGTGCTCTACCAAATAAAAGGTCTGTTTTAATGGGATCTGATTGCATCTCATTTCCTCTCTCTCTTGGGTTCAGAATGCAGAACATTGAGTGCTTCTGTCTGTCAGTTCTCTTGAATTAATCACATGATTAGTCATGCTGCCTCAAGTATCATTTTTCTAATTAGACAGTATTTATTTGAGTGAATCCAATAACACCTGCAGAATAACTGTGTGTGTGTGTGTGTGTGTGTGTGTGTGTGTGTGTGTGTGTGTGTGCAACATTTAATTTCACCATGCTTGACTTGTGACGCTCAGAAAGTTCTCTTCATATCTCACTCTCTTATCTCCTCTCACACAGTGCTGAAATTAAACTATAACACAGTGACTACAAACATCACCATATTGCAACTCTAAATGTTGTGCAGCAGTGTATTTAATCAATAAATATACAGGTTTACAGTTAAAGAGATTTTACAATTAAAGCTAGACCTAGTTACAATTAAAGCTAGACCTAGCAAAACCTAGTTGAGGTTAGCAATCCATAATTTAAACTCTAATCCTGATACAAATCTCTAAACATTGTAACGCTAACACTAGGCTAATCCTAACCCCAATTATACTCCAGTATTATTCTAACCCTCATGCTAAAATTAAAATTTAGTCCTAATCTTCACTGTGACTACTCCTGACACCCTAACAACATCGGTTTAACCCCAATCCAAATCTAACTTTAATGCTAATCTTAACACCAGTTTTACCTCATTTAACCCTAATCCCCAGACACACCCGTACTGAGGAAAACCGTGAGCTTTGCCAAATATATGGTGGATAGGAAAGTGATTGATATATTAAACAGGATTAAATATACACAGTTCTGCTGAAATCCCATTATAAGCTCAACTAAAACATGAAATGTTGACACATCGTTCGGATGATGTATTTTAAATTTATTATGTCAATGCAAATTCCAAAGGGCATAAAATACAAATAAGTGTTAATGCGTGTGTGCAAGCTGGGAGTGTCAGTACAGATATAAAGGGAGGAGTCAAGTTGTCAAACCAGAAATCCAGCACAAAGAGCAAAAACATGCCCATGCAGTGAGAACACCTCTCTCTCACCCATATATCAGTTTAGTTTTCATTGTTCTCATCCTAGTTATATCTGTCCCTCTTATCTGTTGTTTTCTACCTCTTCCTCTCTATTCCCCATCTCCCACTCCCAATTATGTCTTTTTTAATTATTTAATTCATTATATGTTTTCTGTTTGTGTGAAATTTGTGTAATTTATATTAATTCAGCTTCATCTACTCCAATTTAGAGCAAGATTCTGGGTTTGGGTTAGAATTAATTCTTTCGTTTGGACAACAATGATAAGATACAATCAACACAACCCACAATCAAGTTTAGAATGACCTTTGTTGTTACACAAAATGTCGGCATGCATAGACTGTATAAAACAGATACAAATCTTCAAGGAACTCATGCCTTTGTATGATGAAAGAATGTGTTATTGTTTAAAATTTGGTTCGATAATAAGAATCGACTCTGTCCCTTTAAAACTTCTTGTGAAGGGAGGGCCTGTAAACACTGGCTATCAGATTGTTGGTCTGCTCGGCAGATCCCTAAAGGACCAGCATTTCCCCACAAGTCACGTTTACAGAGCCATGCTAATTATTAATTCACTGTTTTTATCCACTTACAATTAAAAATGCTGAAATTTATGCAATGCACAAACACATAAATGCTCATGACTAAGCGACCAATCATTAGTGGCATTTTTGGGATTTAAGCAGTTACATCACCTTATTAATAGTGTTTCAGGGCACAGCTGGGCCAAAATAAACCCTGACGCTGTTCAACAGGATTTCAGAGGGTGAACTGATGAGGAAAATTAGAAGAACTACAAAGGTGTAAAAAATTACAGTTGTCAAGCGTTTCTGTGAACGCCCAACGCAGAAACATCTGGGCCAAAACTTTTCCTCCTTCAAAAAACATAAAAGCAATAAAATCTGTTTTATAGCTATTCATAAAATCCTCATGTTTGCCATCAGTCATGCAGCTTGGCAAACTCTGCAGGCTTTCGTGAAGACATTTAAGGTATATGATACCTCTTGCAAACTGCTTGTTTTATAAACTGCTGTTAGGAATTACTGCATGCATAACCTGTGTATATTAGCACAAACAACTCGTTGTTTAGTAACAGCATAAGGCATCAACAGTTGTCTGAACTATTGTCTCCAGAAACATGGAGGCAAGTAATGACCCCTTAACAAGTTCTGGCAACTGCAGCCTCACAAAGGCCAAAGTTGCAGTGGAGACCAGCAGCACGTAGAGATGCATTTTTCAAGAACATACACTGATGCATTTTTGAGAATACAGTAAGATCAATGATGCATTAAACATAAACAAATAGGGACCCAAATGGACAGTAATTACTGAAGCTCATTAGTGTTCGTTAGGCAAAAAGAGGCAGTTGACCAGACTGTGTCTCTCCCACACGCACACATTTCAGTGCCAAACTCTGTGTGTTTACAGTGTTCCTTTTCATTCTAAGGGCCCTTGTGTTTCCAAACCACACCTCTCCAAAAGCCTTTGCAAAGTGCACACTGAGTTTATAATTATCACACAAGCTGGGTGAGCATCATTAGATGCCTCGGCCAAAAAAGACAACAGAACAGAAGATATGAGGAAAATGCACAAGCAAAAAGGAATGTTGCTTCTAAAACAACCTTTTTAAACCAAATGTTTTAGATGTTATAGACCCTGCAATCCAAATTTGCTTAAAATTTCAAGGAGTGTCGAGGGGTGTTCATTATACAGAACAATACACTATTGTTCTCCTGGCCTGTGATATTTTTATGTGACCATCACTTTCATGAACAAAGAAATTCAACAGAGGAAAGAGAACTATCTTGACTGTAAAGGTCAGTTGGTGAATTCAGGACATTGTTTTGCTCTTTGTGTTGTCAGGATGTGTGACAAATGTGAAACACTATAATGCCAGACAGATGAATGGCAGCGTCTCATCTTAAGAAGGGAAAAACATACCTGTGCTGTTCTGTCATTGCTTGGCAAAATGTGTTTTAACCAATAATAGGTTGTGAAAACTGTACTACCAGGTGCCATTAATGCCTGTCAGCAGTTTAAGACACATAATGTTAAATGCGTGTTTGTGTGTGTGTTTCTGAGCACAAATCTACCCCACTCAGCATAAAACATTCATAAGTGCAGCTATTACACTCAACACCAAACCATCTGCAGGCTCAAACGCCTGCCAGAATGCTTTAATACTCTGAATACAGGCTACATATCACATCAGAAAATCACCTGCTGCCTGTGATCTCAAATGGAATGTTATGAGTGAGATACAGCCTCACCCATTTACCCTCACTGTTCTACCCCACAGGCCTTTAGTCTCTGACAGCTGGAGACGTCAAGAGTCATCAAATAGATGGAGTAAAAAATGTTAAGCAATTTTCTGAAAAACAGTCTTTGAAAGTGACAATTTCTGAACATATGCACGGTTTTTAATGGTTCAGAAATGTAATTATTTTGAATGAATTTGCTTTGGATTATCCTTACAATTTGTATGGATAAATTTCGCCTTTTCAGAGAAAAGAAATCTTTTCATAACAGCTCAAAAACCATTAACCCATCATCACTGCATTATTATAAATGTCTTTTTATGGGAAATGAATTCATCTGAGACATTTAGCTGTGAGTTACAGCCTTGAAGTCAATTATCATGAGGGATCAGGTGTTTTCATGATGGAACTCTGTCAGATGAAAAAGCGTGTCTTTCACACGGCATCTATTTAGGTGCGAACGCTCTGCTTTACATTTGGCACATTATGGTATTGAATAACATTAGCTCCAGGAAATGTGATTCCCAGAAATAATTTTGAAAACAGAACTCTAACACCCTTCAGAAATGCCTTTACCTGCTACTACAAGTTAAAGATCACTGTCCCAGCGTGTACAGCTGCATGTGGCTCGCTCCAGGGCAATCAGATAAGAATACTATTCTACAACCCATGAGCCTAAAACTGCTGCCTAAATCAACACGACGCACCCTTCAGATTAACCAACTGGCGTAAGGTATAATAGCACTTCCTTAGAGTGTAAAAATGGCATTAACTGAACACACAAAACACCTCCCATTAAAACCATACATTAGACTAACAAACCGGACCAGAGGTCACTAAGCTGGTTTAGCTAGAACACCTGACTGAATATTCGTTTTTATAAGACGTTTTAGGCAACAGAGAAACAAAACTTGTAGAACATTTGGTAAACAAATATGATTTGTAAGCAAAGGGACTGTATAATTAGTTATGCACATGCTGCTTTACCATGCATATCAATACTCTCCCTCACACACACACACACACATTAAAAACATTTTGCAATCTGCACAAACTTCACCACAGCTGTATTGACAGGACAAATTCTCATGCGCCACATAAGCATGTATACTGTCACACATCACTTAACCCCCCAAAACCTGACTTTCCTGTTGACGCTTTGCATGCCCCGTCCCAAACTCATTTATTTTTCTACAGCGATCTAAAGCATATAGATATGTAGAATATAGACATATAGAACATATAGAATATGATATGATTCTTCTTTAAAAATATTTAATTAACAAGGATGTCTAATATTTTTACTATTTCTTTCATGCAAAAGCCAAATAATAATGTTTTATTTAGCTGGATGACTGACACATATTTGTCATTTTTTGTCTTTCTCACATGTAGAAAGACCTCATTCTTCTTTTTTCTTCTGTTTTGTTCTCTCACCTGAAAGATAAGCACTTTAAAGTGGTTCCTCTTCAGCAGATGGGCGTGGTTGGCCTCCAGTCGCTTCACCTGGTTGCTCTGTCTATCCAGACGCTCCCGCACCTCCTTTACATTCAACCCGGTCTTGCGTGAGCGCTCCAGCAGCTTGGCGACACTGTTGGACGTGGACATGTGGCCCTTGGTAAGCCGGGTCACGTCGCCCTGCACCATCCTCACCGCCCCCTCCAGCTCTGCCTGTTTCTTCTCCATCCTTCTCTGGTTCTCCTGCACCGACTCGATCATCACCACCAGCTTGTCAAGCAGGGCCACCACTGTGATGGCACTGACCTGCCCCCCAGGGGCCGTGGGGCTAGTTGGGGATTTGGGGACCAGGCGGGAGAGGGTGTTGACTGGAGAGGTGGGAGCTGAGCTGGGGCTGAAACTCGGAATGAAGAGATCCTGAGCATCCACTTCTTGAGCTGGTGGGGTCGGACTGCTTTCCTCCCTAGGTAGGGAGGATGAGCTTCGTTCAGCGTGAGTGGAGTCCTCACCCATCCTGGAGTCAATGCTGGTGTGTAAATGGGCTTCTGCTGCAAGAGGGTTTTGGAACGGTGTGGTTAGATTGACTGACAAACACAGACAAACTCTTCTGCCTTCGGTGTCTCTGTAAAAACAACATTCCCAACCCTCCACTTAAAAACTCCCCACACACCCAGGGGAGGGGCCTGGTTGCCACGGTAGTTAGCCCAGCCCATCAGAGTAATGTGAGTAAGGAGTGTCAGTGGTCTGTGTGTGTTTGTGTGTACCAGTGCAACTTTGAATACAATTTAAATATTGTTTGGTTGGCATGAATTAGAGGTGAATTATGTTTCTGATGGTGTTTTATCTGTATGAGGCCTCACAGTGGTACCAACTGCAGTAATAGTAAGAATATTTGTGTGTTTTGTGAAGGAATGTGGGCCTGTGTCTCTGTACACACACATGGCTGACTGTATATACCCCATTGCTTGATTAATCTCCTCTGCTGGTGTTTTTTCTCATCTTCCTGTCAAACAGGGAAAATGTCACATATGGAAATGTGGAAATCAGTGTTTGAACAGTGAACCCACTTCATCTGTGGCCATGGCCCCATGCCAGCCTCAAACACACACACACACACACACACACACACACACACACACACACACACACACACACACACACACACACACACACAATCTAAATGAATTCATTTTATACACACCTAGTTATGATCACTGTAACTCCAACCTACCACACACTCTAACCCTAACAAAAAATAAAACTGAATTTTAAGAGAAATCTTTATTACTTTATTTTGTATCGTTTATTCCAATGAGGATGTCCCCAAAAGGAGGAGCACTTTTTTTAAAGAACACACACACAATAAAAACAATTTCTATGCTGCTTAAAACCAGGGGCTGTCAAGCTCCAAACAGGAAAAGAAATCAATGTTTGGATGAACTATTCCTGTACGATTGCATTAGTAACAGGAAAGGGAGATTAATAATTTAAATTCAATCAATGGCAACTAAGCAGCACAGCAGAGTTCACCTGCAGTGCAAGATGTAAGCAGCCCAATAAACAACTTCAACTCACGCTGCTTCAACTTATGAGCTTGTTTGAGGTTTAACACTCACACTCTGACACTGCATACCGCAAATTTGTGGTAAATACCACAAAGTATTGAATCTTGCTCAAGACTCTGAATGAACAAAGAAAAGACTCTAATTCATTCATAGATCAATGGCCGTGAAAGTTAACATTGTGAAATAACTGTTCCCACATTCAGCCAATATCAAAGATACACACACTGCATTATTCTGTTTCGACCAGAGGTCATTTCTGGATAATAGCCATCAATAGAGAGAGAATAACATGAGTGTTTGGATATCTGCAAGCCAGTGTTATGAAAGGAGACAGAAAAAAACCCAAACGAAAATAAACATGATCATACATTAATTTCCTGAGACTCGGAGACAATTGTCTCAGTGTTACTCATTTCTGTCTCCCAGGCTGCCTCAATGCACACACGCAAAGAAAAACAGCTGTAACATTTCCTCTGTTGTACTTTGGTGGGGTAAATGTTTTCTCCTGTCATGCGCTCAGATTGTGAAAACAAAGTAAGACCGCCACCCATGCGACATCCACTACATCAAAAAGCCTCATTTCGGTATACAAACAGATAAAAGGTCCTGCTGAGTTACCTGGACCGTAAGCACGATCAAAACTTGTACTCGTGTCAAAAACTCAGGTTAAAATACTTACAAAGCTTTTCTGCAGCCATATTATATAACGCAGGCGCTGTAAAATGCAGCAGGCCTGCCCTCTACAGGCCGGTCATCGCAGGACAACAACGACTCTGAAAATATGCAAGTAAACGAAGGGTGTTATTAGTTAATAATGATTATGAAAGTAAACCAAACAACCAAACAAGTCTTAATCCAGCTAATGTAAACACATATATTTCTGATAGAAAAATGCATGCATGTTTATGCAAAAGCTTGTTTTGTGTATTGCTTCCTGTCAGTTCAAAAACATCCTGTTGTTGAACTTGTAACTGGGAACCAGTGAGCGTTTTTTCATCAGTCCTGTATTACTACGAGCTGTTGCTGAGAGTTCAGATGTCACTCACAGCATTGTATGATTTGTGTCTTAGATTCATGGGAAAATTCCAGAGTATGCGAAGACATGTCGCTGCAGTGCACAGCACAGTTATGAAAGTATTACTTATAATTGTTGCCTTTGTTCCAAAACTTGGATGGTTTCTCTGATAACAGGTTCTTCCATTTGACAGTTAATGCAAACACTGGAGGCGTCAACTAAATGAGAAAGGAAAAGACGTTATCATTTCTGACAAAGTCATAAAACGAGGGTCAAATGTCATTGAATGTCTGGTAATATTTTAAGGAGAAACCAGCAGTGTAAGATCCAGTTAAAATCAATGGCAATAGAAACGCCTGTCACTACTGTATTGTACTGTACTGTATACTGCCCACGTGTTTATATGCAGCTTGCATTTGTCAGCGTGGGAAAACAAACCTGATATAAGACGACATAAGACGACAGTAAGACGACATTGAGCTAAACTGAGCTAAAACTAAATGTATCGATTGAGCTTGTAGTGTGTTCAGAGGGTGTTATGAAATGGATCAGATAAGCAGTTTTGTGAAACACTTGCCAATTAAATCTGGGTTGCTGAAAATGCAAACTATGCATGCAATGTATCCATGAATCAATTCTGTCAAAAATAAAGGAAAAGTAAGTGAATGGAACACAAGTTCTGGTGCCTTATTTTTTAACTACATAATCCATGGATGAGCCAGGATTTATTTGCACAACAACAAAAACAAGATTCATAGCTTTTACTGCAACTACCCTTACAAAGAAAACACATGTATTTGTATCATGGCAGTTTCACAGTATTTTGGAAAGTATTTGAATTATCAGCACCATCAAAATACCTTTTGTATGGGAAGGGCTACAATTCTTTCCTGCATTCTTTAAAAACATGTAAGTCTGAAGATGAAGTATTTGTTAAGAGAACAGTGAGACAGACAGACACACTAATGTGCGCACAGATAGAAATATGCTCATTTCTATTTACCACTTTGGCTGAGAGCTGTCAGACAAAACAGGATGTGCTGGAATAAAAACCTACATCCATGGAGGTTCTCCCCAAGAAATGCCAGAAATTCCACAGTCCTAGAGGTTTTCCTCATGACCTTTAGAGATCAGTTTATTCTCATCTATTACAAACTCATACCTTGGCTTCTTTTTTTAAAAAAAATATAGGACTGACAGTATCAGTTAGTGGTCACTAGTGAGTTTCATGCCACACTACAGGAGATACAAGTTTGGATGAAGCTTTTAGTGGCATGAATGGATAAAATAAACATTTAATTAGAATGTAGGAGTGTAGGTCTGTTGAAGCCTATGGTATTTGTCTTTTTCTAGACACTTGTTGTACTAGAATTACTAGATACTGTACAGTCCTTTATAGACATACAGTCCCCTCAGGTTTGATTTTCCTGAAACATCACAACATCTACAAAAGAAAAGGCACCACATGCTTTGTGATATAAATTATTTATTTACATTACAGAAAAAGGACCCCACCAAGACAAACAAATTAACTATTGGAAATATTACCCATACATAACCAAATAACAAGACTTGTCCTATCATGGTGTCCTAAAATTCTCTGTTTGTGTCCTGTGCCACAGGTGCAAGGCATCGCGTGTAGAACCCATCGCCCTCCATTAGATCTGCACCATCATCCAGTTCCCCTTCATTCCATCATCCAGCAGGATGCAGTGTCTCTGTGCGGGGACGGAGTGTGTGTTTGTTTCCTGTCCTCTATCCAAACTACATTTCCCATGATTCTCTGCTCATGAGCGCTCCGGAAGTTTAAATGAGGCGGGTGGAGGCGCGCAGGGTGTTTTCAGAGTTATAGTGCGTTGTGTTCTGCTTCTGTCGGTTAATTCTATTGGTCCGTGGGCACTTCCTGCAGAGAATGAAATCACAGGAACATTATTATAATTAACTCATTTCCACCTTGCAGCTCCAGTTTTCACACTAAGAAACAATTTCCTGCAAGAACAAAGCTGACAGAGTTTAAAGCTTAGAAATACTTATATATTGTAGTTATAAAAGTTGCAAGCAGACATATAAAAAAAGACAACTTTTTAAAGGAAAAAAAACTAGCATGCACATACTACATACAAACTCTGCTACTCAGTTAGGTACTGTAGCTTGATGTTATAATAAATTAACATTAACACTTATTAGTGTGGACACTAATATAGTTGTTGTCTTTATAGTTATCAGTGAATGGATCAGGAGATGGGTGAGTTATTTAGTTCTGCCAGTGATTTAGATTTCAATACCACACATGCATACTCACCAACAATGACCTTACATGAGTGTAAAGTGTGTTTGTTCAGCAGACTTCAATTGTGTTTTCAGACTGAGAGAATGTGTGTGTGTGTGTACATGTGTGTTCATACTCACCGGGTAATACACAGCACCACTACACATATGATGGCCACCTGCAAAGCCCCAATGACAGATGCGATGAGAACATAGCGGAGCTTTCCGGAACCAGGCACAACATACAGCACATTGTACTCCTTAGTGTCACACTGTGGACCGCTGAATCCTGAGTGACAGCTGAGAAAAGGAGGAGAAATATGAAAAGAGTCTGTGGATTTAGTGTGTGCTCAGATATGATGTGTGTGTGTTTTACTCCACTGTGAATTTATTCAGGTTGTTTTACAGAGTCTGCAGTCTTTCTGTGAATCTGTATGCCAATGATTCTCAGTCAGGGGTTTGTGTACCTCAGGGGAAACGTTTTTTTAAGTTTACAATAAGGTGCTTCAGAATGTAGATTTGAATTTTAATTGAACTTACAATGAGATTTAATGAGATTTATAATTGTCATAATTATAATCATAAACGTCTTGTGTATGTGTTGTGAATTTGTTTGGATGACACTATCAGAACATATATATATATATATGTGCAGATATATATATATATATATATATATATGTGTGTCTATTAATTGTCTCTAATAATGTGTTTTGCTCAAACGTAATGTCTCTTAATTTTACCATACAAGAAATGAACTGATTGTAATTTGAAACAGTGTTTTTATTGTGCTCCCAGAACTACTTTTTTCTATTTCTCTTTATATACTTTTCTTTTGTTATTTGCGTGACATCAATACGGCTCACAATAACAGTCTTTTATTCATTCTGAGCGAGGAAATTTTGCGCTCAAACGCTAGGGGGAGACAAAGCTCTTTGACATAAAGACCTCAAAGCTATTCCGTGGTACAGATTTGTGTATCCATATAAACATCCCTTTAGAATTTATTTTTAGTTAGTAAACTTTCTGGGGACAGGCTGCAATATTCAGAAATATCATCATAATGTGTGTCTGTGTGCCAAATATCTCCACACGGATTTAAAGTCCTGAAATCACCTGCATTTTAGGGACAAGCCAAGAATCCCTACAAGGAAGATTATTTAATGGTTGTATGGTTTTAATTATTAAAATGGTGTGAGGGTTTGAATGTTTACCTGCAGGACGGTGTTGAAAGCATGTTGGGATATTCACAGTCTCCATGAACACAATAGTTCTTGTAGTGGTCAGGGCAGGGAATGTACAGACCCCTCGCCACCTCTGAAACCTCAGGTTTCTCCTCTGAAATTCAAACACAGGTGCAGAGGAACAGACTGGCTGAAATTCAAGGGCATCTTTAGAACCATATGACAGACAGTTATTATCATCCTTTTGATGGTTAAATCTAACAGACACACACATACACACACACACACACACACACACACCTGTGTAGTCTGTCCTGGCATACTGTCCATCTCCTGCTTTGGTGCCTGTAATCATGTCACCTACCAGATAGAAATTAACACAGGAGTTAAAAGGAAGTCCAACAGATTTGCTTCACCCAATCAACTGGTTACATAACCATCACATTATCTCATGCCTTATGTAAAGGGAAATTTCATGGTAGCAGAAATTGTGTAATAATACAGGAAATAAACATCGTTTTTAAAGCAAGCCAAAAATGATTAAAAGTAACAGGCAAACAAGCCTGGTCTTCTCACCCTGACAGTGACCCAAGAATTTCACCTCGATTCGTTCCTGCCTTTGACATGACGCCTCTTTTACCTGGCAGGGGTTGTCATAGGAACGGCCATCTGATGCACAAACGGGGTTAAAACTAATGTGGGAGCAGTCAATGTTGCAGACGCACCTGTGCAAAAAGAAACATCACTATAAATTCCAATTACTGATAAATCAAAGGGCGTGAAAATGGTTATTAAACAAGTGTCACCTTGTTTGATCTAGCTGTCAACCACGCATAACACTTCAGACCTGAGAACTGTGGACTCAAATGAATTGCTGGAGGAAATTTAGATTATCGCATCTGATACTGAGGCTAAAGGGAAATACAACGGCTAGTTCTGGTACTCTAATCTGATTGGCTAAGCAGCATTCCAAGAGAGTCTACGTTTAGTATAAAACCATCTACATTTCACTGGGACATTTTACTCTGTGTTCACAATGTTTAGATGCATGTACTCTGTTTTCACAATCTAGATCAAACTTATATGAGATCTAAAGTTGTAAGAGATTTTAATGCCATTTTCCCACTTATTTTGAACACAACTGTGAAGAAATCTGACAAGCTAGATTCTAACTTTATTTGCCTTCATAAACACCACGACTCAATCTCATTACAGCAACATTTTTGTAGGCCACAGCAAATGCGTTTAAAAATACAAAAACAAACAAGAAATCCATTATTACATCCACAGCAAATGAAACCTGCAAAGTTTGTCCCATCTACCGCATGCATGTCAGAAACTGACAGTTTTTAAACATTAAGCCCATTGCGGTTGCTGGTAGACACAATCAATCACACAAACACTTGTTTTTATGCCTACAAGAAAATTGCTTTTGTAAAAACCAGTTCTGCAAAGGGTGAACATTATAGTTTTAATGTACACCTCTCAATCATGTATGAAATTGTTAAGCTCAGCATTTTCACAGGTTTCCTATGAGACCACACATGCAGAAACACACAGCCGGATTACAATGGTAAAGAATACAAGCCATTTTTACCGAAGGTCTGCATCAGTGAGAAAGGAAACCTCTGCAAACGTTAACTGACATTTATAATTGCACATTTGGCTTGAGGCTGTATGAATTACCATTAGAAACAGATTAACACAAACAGCAACAGCGTTTTTATGATGTGTCTACCATATAAATGTTGATAAGGCTGTTAAGATTGCAAATGTAATGAGCAAAGTCATTTTTCCATCAGTTTCTTCATGGATCAGTGTGAAGCTGGAAGGAAAAGCTTCAGAATTAATCTGCACTGGATTGAACTGGACGGAGCAGCGATTTTCAATCTATAGTACATTCACAAGTCTGTCATCTCATAGGCTTAATGACTAGCACAGAAGACTAGCTTAGCAGTGAGGGGACAAAACACATCAGTGGAGAATAATACAACACTCTGTTTCAAACAGAAAATGATGAGTTCCAAAGCTTTGATGTTCCTTCACTCATTTTAATGGCTGCTCTTATTCACATGCTTTCATTAGTGATGTTAATGAGCGCTTACGTGCATGTGTATGCGCAGATGAAAGGCTGCGATAGAGACAAAGAAGCATTGAAACGTAGGCAAACATTGCAACTGATATGCAACAAACACAGACAGTGTCCAAAATTTGCTTTTTGTCACACCTGCCAACGGTGGGTAAACAAATAACAGAACAGAAAAACTTGTGTGTGTTTTTATGAATCTATATGTGTAATATATATATATATAGATTGCATAC